>LJJS01001161.1:1097-25733 GCA_001447215.1 Diaporthe aspalathi
TTATATATATTAAATATAAGGTTAAACTATATATTTATTATATCAGGATCTTTATATAGGGCCCTTTGGTAGTTATATATATAATTAACGCGTGTTTTAAAATATAGTTTCGACAGGACAAGCCTTTCTGCCCAGTTAATCCCAATAGCGCCGCCGCTACAGTTACAAAGCAGGGAATTCGCTATATCTTTAATATCCTTAAAAACAAGCAAATATCCTTGCAAATCCCAGTTAAGTACATATTAAACAAGCACCTCCTTTTTTATTTTTATTAATCTCTTGCAATTCGGGTGGGTATTGTGTTGTGCGGTTCGGCTGGTTATTTTATTATAAAGGGTAAAGTAAGGGATATTGTACTTTTTTGCTGCGCGTTAAATGCTTAGTTTTAGGTCGGATTTAATAGCTTGGATAGCAGACTGAATACTGGATTCTTTTGTTTTGTTTATTTTAAGATATGGCGCAAAAAAACGCGTTAAAAAGGGGGATATAGGTGGTTGGCAGAAAAGTGTCCGACTCGCTAGTGTGTCCGACTCGGTGGTGCTTGACGTTACTTTTTAGATAAAAGTTTTCTTTTAAAAATTTTAAAATTTTTTTATAAAAACATATTAAGGATAATAGTTTAGTAAAAATTTATTTTATATAAGCCTTATTTAATTTTACACTTTTAAGCTATTAGTAAAATAAGATTTATTTTTTAAATTTTTTTTATTAATTTTATATTTTAAATAAAAATTTAAAAAAAAAATTTATATTATTTTTATCATAATAAAGCATAGAAAAATTCTGTTTTAATTCTTTTCTTTTAATAGTTGTTTTAAATTGATTTGAAAGTAGATGTTTTTGAAGTTTTACTATGGGAAATTTGAAAAGCTCGTCATTTTTGACCGGCCACTGTACCTAGGTACCTAGGTAAGTAGGCAGTACATTACCTAGGTATCATGGTGGGTAGATACTTCACCACTCTGGCACCAATACCAAGCACGGGCACGGCTGTGTCCCGCAGGATGTGCAGGCTGAATACAGACAAGAACTCATTGCTAAAGAGCTTCCAATGGCTTCGTCCTCACAAACCAACTCCTGATGATGTCTCTGCAGCTGTCAGCAGGCCGCAGCTCCGAGTGTCTGTTCCGAACCAATGAACCAATGAACCAATGAACCAATGAACCAATGACGATCATCAGGGGGGTTGGTGCGTCTGCCAGCAACCTGCAAGGGCTTCACAAGGGCCCGGCCAGAGATTGGCTGGCTCATTCCTAGATCACACCTCACAAAAAAAGAAGGCATATACATGTGTAATTGATTCCTCCACCTGGCTTTCTCTCAAAAGAAGTTGTCGAGGGGCTGGTTCAGCTTTCCTCGTCGCTGCTGTCGCCAAAGATGGCCTTGAACACCTCCTCGCCTGCCCGTTTGGCCTCCAACGCGTCGTTCCTGCTACCATCTATCACGACATCCTCTTTTGACGACCCGCCGGTTGGTCCGTGGAGGTCGTTTGGCGCTGTCCCGGAAATCTTTCCCGTGGCCTCTTGAATCATTGCGTGCATTGGCACGAGTCCGGCTGGCCCATCACCAACTGGCCTGTGCGTTTCTGGAGCATCTGCATCTGCCTCGGCCTGGACGTATACCGGCGGCTTGACATTAAATCGCTTGCATAGCAACCGGGTCGGATAAAAGTCACGAGCGGATCGTGTCATGTGCCCGTGCATGCCCATCTTGGCTGCCGCCTCAGCTGGATCCTCCGGTTTGGACGGTTGCTTGGAGAGCAGGCCGGAGTCCCCAGCCTTTCCGTCGGCACCGCTTGCCAGTGTGGAAGACGTTGACGTGGTAAATCTGGAGGCAATCGACCCTGTCATGGGTCGGAAAATCCTGGCAACGTTGAAGAACTCGTGGAACTCCTGTATCCACTCATCATCCGTCATCTTGGCAGGCTTAGTGGGAGGCTCACCCCTTGAGCCCGCCTGCATCTCGAGATAGCCCCTGTAGCGGGATCGCTTGTCCTCGTTGTCCCCATACGGCCCTCCGCCCGCGGCTCCCCTCGTCATGGCGCCAAAGGCACTCTGCTTGTCCAATTTTGGTATTTGCTCTAGCAGGTTGCGTCGCCTCTCCTCCGGCGAGAGTACATAGCCTTCCGGGACCTCGCCCTTGGCTGCCGGTAGGTCCGTCTTCCCAGTCGCCGCTGCCAGGCGTTCTCTAGCAGAGGCGGACAGGAAATCAAAGACAGACTTCCCGGAGAGTTGCTTCTCTCCCAGTATAGCAGCCCGGCTCAACGCGTCAAGCCGGGAGGCCTTTGCAGCATCCGCAGTTGAACTGTAGTGCGAGGCGTCCCAACCAGCCGCGGGATCTTTGCTCGACTTCCAATCTGCGGGAATCTCTGGCGGTGGGTACGTGCCGTCCGCGTTGATTATAGATACCAGAGGATCAGACTCTTGACCCAAAACAAACCCATCCAATGGTGGCCGACCATCGTGACATTTCTGTACGCCGCGGGCGGCCGCTTTCACCACGGCCTTGCGTCTGGGCACGAAGACTGGCTTGGATTTCAGAGCTGGATTAGCCGGGGTGGAGTTCGCGTCCTTCTTCTTCTTCTTGGTGTTCTTGGCCCCGCCAATGACTCTGTTGTACGATATCCGCGGCCCAATCTCGTACGGGTCTTCGTCGTCGGATCCAGTGTCGTTCAGAACCCCTATGCCAATGCCGCCGCGAACCTTGGCGTCCTCGTTCTTGCTGGTCCTGGAGGCTGACAGCCTAGGGCGGCTGGGTGTGAAGCAGTGTTCTTGCGCATCTTCGTCGTCGGACAGTGCAGGCAGGCCCGGACGTGATGACGAAAGAGGCGCCAGCCTCGATTGTCCCTCATAGCCAAGCCCCTTGCGATCGGTCTTGCGGACGAGCTGTATCATGGGAACGTTCTGCGGCGCGAATAGGAAGGTCTCACTTGTGCCCTCGGGCCCCGGATCGGTCGCCACGCCGAGGTGTGCCCTTCTCCGGATTCTGGGCCCAACTCCTTGTCCCTCTTTCCATCCCATTTTCTTGAGCAATCTTGTGCCCATGGTCTCGCCCTGCAGGTGCAACAGACCCGCCAGGCCAGCAGAGCCGGCGGGATCGGGATCGGCACCTGTAGCGCCAAGGCCAGCAAAGGCGTGCGAGGTGTGTAGCTTCTCTGATTCCCGGGCATCGGCGAGGTCCTCTTCATCCATGAAATCCTCGGGTCGCTGGACGGTGGCGGACTTGTCGTCCCTGCGGCGGCTGGACCGCGACGAGACAAAGGTTGAAGGCGCCCATCCCTCCTTGGACCCTACAGTGTTGAAGTAGCTATCGCCACACACCCACACACGAGAATCAGCAATTCGTCGGGAGCCCTGGTGATGAAAGCCCCGGGGGGTGGGTTTGGTGAGGGCTTACCCAGCGCTCCAGCCGCCAGTGAAGGCCCCGTGCAAGCGCTTCCTGCCCCTCTCGTCCCTCACCTCCTGCTTCCAGACGGGGACATAGGAGCCATCATCACGGACGTCGGGGTCCAAAGGCGGCAGAGGCGTACCATATGCAACGTACGGGGACTGTGATTTCTGGAGATCGGCCTCGTATTGTGCGCGAGTCCGCTTGTAGGACATGTGGGGAGCCTTGTGGGATCTCTGGGGGCACGCAGACCCCGTCGGCGAGAGCTTAGACCCGGTCCGGGGAGGGGAAAAGGGATTGGGTGTGAGTGGTAAAAAAGGTTGAACAAGCAGTGGCTCAAACTTTGGATAGACAGGTCGGTTGGGGTCCGGTGAAGGTCAGCCGCAGGTCCCAAGGCTGGCAGCAATGGGGCGAAGGGATCTACTACGATACCTGCCTACCTACCTACCTAGGTACCTGCACCTAGGTAGGCAGGCGGAAAGGTACGTACCTAGAGCTGGCCGTGTGTGCTCGGTCTCCCCCGCAGCGCAAGGCTGTTGAACAGTGCAGTTCAGCACTGGCTCGTGTGCCAGGGCAGCAGGGCTGTCAGGTTAGTGTATGGAGCCGGAGCGAGCCAGGCACAGAGCACAGCAGCCAAGCCAAAGTGGGCCAAGCACAGCATTGGTGGGTTCATCCGAAGAGATGAAGGAAGCACGGTAAACACGGTGAAATGCAAGTGGTACACGCGTAGAAGCAGCAAGTAAAGAGATTGAGCCTTCTATTGCGCGCAGATGGCTTCGAATTCTTTGCTTGCCCGTGGTCTTTCCCGAGGGGGCGATTGGGGGGATGGCCGGGAGATGAGGTCGCATCGTCAGCAGGTGCGAGATCAAGGTAGGGACCTGGTGAGGTCTGATGAGTACTTAGCCAGCCAGGCGTAAAGGGTTGGCCCGACTACAATGGTTGTGATCTATCTACCTACAGCAGCAGCAGGCCGACGTGACAGGGCAGCCAAAGCCCAGCCCGAGCTCCGTCCCCGTTCCTTGTACACCCGGATTCCCCTTAACCAAGCCCCAAATGATAGCAGCAATTTCGCCCTGCTCCAACCCTCCTCTCCCTAATCCACAACCACCTCAAACTCGACCCCAACCGCCACGCCCGCGGCTGCCACGCCCAGCCCGTGCAAGATCCAACAGACCCTTCATCTCCGTCTCCATCTCGCAAACGCAACCAGTCCACTCCCGCCTCCACCTCCGCCCAGCCGCTCTCACCTCGCTGCCTCCGTTGCCTGCTCCCAGTCCCAGTCCCAGCCCAATCCCAGTCCCAGGCCGTGCTTGTGCTGCTGCTACTGCTCCTCACGCCCACGCCCACGCCTACGCCCACGCCGACGCCGCCGCTGCTGCTCTGTACTGTAGCGCGTCCCCCCCCCTAGGCGGCCCAGGCCCAGGGCTCGGAGCCAAAGCCACGACAACTCCTCTGCCGCCCCCAATCGCGCCTCCTAGGCCACCCATCCCCATTCACACCCGATCACCACCGAGGCCAGCCGGCATAGACAGACTCCCGTCCAGTCCTGCCCAATCCACAACACGAGCATGAGCATGAGCATGCGCGGACAGGCCTAGTACCCCAACACCCGACACGCACCAGCAGAGAGAGGGACAGAGCACCTTTCCGCCACCCAGGGCCACCAGGGCCGACCCGTCACCCGTCACCCTCATCCTCTCGTCCCTAGTCCTCGTCCTCGTCCCCGTCCCTGATCCGTACCCTCGCGCCAGCCAACACCACCCGCCCTCTCATCCGCCCGCTACCACGCCCTGCTGCTGCAGCCATGGCCACCACCGTTGCACACAACACCGGCCCTGCTGCCGTCCCCTCCGCCGACCCGCGGTCTTCTGGCCAGCCCAAGGCTAGGTCTCGCACTACGATACCCACGCAATCGGGGAAATGGATCCTGGGCAAGACGATCGGCGCTGGCAGCATGGGCAAGGTGAAGCTGGCCAAGAAGGAGGACAGCAACGAGCAGGCAAGTCTCCAGGCCACCCCGCCACACCACACTCACCGTGTTGGGCCACCCAGTTCATTTATGCTAACAGCTGCCCGTCAATCCTCCAGGTCGCGTGCAAGATCATCCCCAGGGGTGTCGTCGACGACGGACACCACAGCCGTGCGGACAAGGAGCGCAACGAGCAGGGCAAGGAGATCCGCACCGCACGGGAGGCTGCTATAGTCACCCTGCTCAACCACCCTTACGTCTGTGGCCTGCGGGACGTCGTCAGGACCAACTACCACTGGTACATGCTGTTCGAGTATGTAAACGGCGGCCAGATGCTCGATTACATCATCTCCCACGGGAAGCTCAAGGAGAAGCAGGCTCGCAAGTTCAGCCGGCAGATCGCCAGTGCCCTCGACTATTGCCACCGGAACAGCATCGTCCACCGTGACCTGAAGATCGAAAACATCCTCATCAGCAAGATCGGTGACATAAAGATCATCGACTTTGGCCTGAGCAACCTCTTCTCCCCGCGTGGCCACCTCAAGACATTTTGTGGCAGCCTGTACTTCGCCGCCCCGGAGCTCCTCCAGGCCAGGGCATACACCGGGCCCGAGGTCGACATCTGGAGCTTTGGCATTGTCTTGTATGTTCTCGTCTGCGGCAAGGTCCCATTCGACGACCAGAGCATGCCTGCGCTTCACGCCAAGATCAAGAAGGGTCTCGTGGATTATCCCAACTGGCTCTCAAGCGGTAAGGTCTCCCCGCCCCTCAATACACGTGGACATGTCCCGGCTGATAAAACCGCCGCGCCTACAGAGTGTAAGAACCTCCTGTCCCGAATGCTGGTCACGGATCCCAAGCAACGAGCCACTATGGCTGAGGTCATGGCGCACCCTTGGATAAACAAGGGCTACAGCAGCCCCCCCGACAATTTCCTGCCCCGCCGTGAGCCCTTGACCCTGCCTCTAGACCCGGAGGTCATCAATGCCATGACTGGTTTCAATTTCGGGCCGCCGGAGGTCATCAAGGCGCAGCTGACGCGCTTGGTCGAATCCGAGGAATACCAGCGCGGCGTCCGCCTCTACCAGCAGGAAAGGGACCTGCCCCAGCCCTCCAAGGACGGCGACAGGAAGAGAGGAATGTTCGACTTCTACAAGCGGCGCAATTCCGTGACCAGCAGGGACACGCTGACTGCCCCGAGCAGCGAGGCCCTCGCACTCGGCAACGATCCTCTCAATGCCTTCAGCCCGCTGCTCTCCATATACTACCTGGTCAAGGAGAAGCAGGACCGGGAGAGGGTTGACGCCGTGCCGACCATGACAGCGCAGCAGCCCCCCGCCCAAAGGGAGAAAGACCCCGTACCTGAGATAGCGCCGCCGCAGGAGGCCCACACCAACGCCTCAGCGTACGAAATGCCGGGTGAGAAGGCGACCGGCGGGAGGTCCAGGCCGCGGGCAAGGACGCATGGAGAAGACGATGTGCCTGACAAGGCGCTCTTGTCGCCAAAGGCCGCCCTCGGGCCAGAGGCACAGGTGCCAACGGACAGGCCCGAGAAGAAGGAGAGCGCGGCAGCTGGCATTCTCAGGAGGTTTTCCACGAGGAGACGACCGAGGGATGGCGAGAGGCCGGAGAAGGACAGGTCACACCCTCCGCAAGTTCACGTCCATTCCCCATCCGAACAGCCGCCCGTACCTGGCATACCACCCAGGAAGTCCTTCAGCATCAGGCGCTCCAGGCGTGATAAGGAAGATGGATCAAGCTCCCGGCTGCGCTCTGGCAGCAGCCAGCCTCAACATAGCGAGCTCCTGAGCCCGCCGCTGTCTGCGGGTGCCAACGTGCAAGGCCAGAAAAAGGTCCTCGGGCGGTCTACCAGTGTCAACTCGGCAGAATTTCGCAGGAGACGGGCCATGGCATCACACGGATCGACGACAGACACCGAGGGCAAGGAGCCACCACCTACGAGCGGCTCGGACCAGTCCATGGAACGGCCGAAACCACAGGCCGAGGGCCGGGGGGCGGCCGCCTCGCGGTCTGTCTCCATGAGGGCCAAGTCTCTGGGCCACGCGAGGCGCGAGAGCATCCAAGCACGGCGCGCCCGCCGTGAGGAGCAGCGGGAGCTGAACGTGCCAGAAGAGATGGACGTGGAGCTCGGGGACCAGAGCGGCTTGTCCAACGACGAACGCCACGACAACAACCCAAGCCTCGCAAAGCCCGTCTTCCTCAAGGGTCTCTTTAGCGTCAGCACCACATCGACGCGGCCGGTGCCTGAGATACGGGCCGACATCAAACGGGTACTGAAACAACTTGGCGTAGACTACAGCGAGATCCGGGGCGGGTTCCGCTGTGTTCACTCACCCAGTATAGACCTCAAGAAGGTCGACCCGCCCAGCAGCCCGAATCAGCCACCTGGCCACAGGAGACGTTTTAGCTTTGGTCTCCGGGGCGAACGGGCCGACGATGTGCGCGACGTGCTGGAGGGGGGCCAACCCAACACGCCGCGGACCCCAGGCAGAACCCGGGAGGACCGGAGCAGCAGCAACTCGGATGTTTCAGACATTGATAACTCGCGTGACACCGGTGGCCCGTCGAGGGCGCCGCCGGGGGAGACGACGACCCGAGTACAAGACGACCTCGGCGGAAACATGGTCCTCGAGTTTGAGATTTTTATCGTCAAGGTGCCAATGATCAGCTTGCATGGTATCCAGTTCAAGCGCATTACTGGCAACACGTGGCAGTTCAAGAACATGGCAGATCAGATACTTAGGGAACTCCGGCTATGATAGAAAGGCGGGCATAGGCACAGCGACGTGCCGCGGTCACTGTCAAGTGACGGAACGAAGTGCCCCCCCCCCTCCAACCAAAAACAAAAAATGAAGCTGCTCTACGACGGGCCAGCAAACACAGATGTGGTATAGAAAGAAGCGAAGCGGTATGATTGGCAACGACTCATGCATCTGGCAGCACTCGTTCGGGCACCTCTCTTTTCTTTTTCTTTTTCTTCCCCGCCGGGCCCAAAAACGGTTTCGTGGATTATGGGCTTCAGGCATGACAAAGAGGATGCTCCTGCTTCTTGCGTGGCACCATGCATTTGGAAAGTCGTGGAATCAGGAGCAGGAGTGGTACTGCATAGTACTGCGCAGCAAACCAAAGCGCCGGTATTGCTTTGTTTTTGCTTCGCTCTGCTTGCACATGGGCGTGTAGTACTTTTAATAGGCATCTCCCGAGAGTCCAGTAGATGGATCACTAATGCAATCAGAGTGGTGGTGCATGTACACATTTTCTTGGATCTACTTGTCTTCCCATCAACAATCTGCTCAACAATCTGCTCAGCATAGCAGCAACCAATAGAGTACCGGCTATCAGCAAGCACAAAAGTTGGAGAAATTATATGTAGCCAAATACCTTGATTTCTTCTTCCTGTAGCCCCAAGCGGATATACTTGCAACTCACACCAGCCATACGTGCGCCTTGATATGCCCCGGTGTATACAAATATACCTACCTACTTACCTAGGTACTTACCTGGGTCATCATTCATATTGACATGAGATCCAAATGCTATGTGAGAGGAAAGGATTCCTCCTCCTGTCAGCTGCCCAAGTGTCATCCGTATCGTTTGCAGGACCGACTCCCGCAAGCAACACGTACACTAGACACTCGGCTGGCCCCCACAAACCGCGCAACGCGTGCTTTCTATTCTCAAGTGCTATCGGCGGTAGGTCCTATTCAAATACAGGAATGTTTGACCCTCTGGATACCCGCTGAACACTGGTGGAAGTCGGCATGGAGAGCCACCGATTCCGCCCCACAAGGCCCTCGCGCACCACTAGACGGTGCACTCTTATTAGCTAGCACGCGGCGCAACATTGGTAGTCTACTCTGCACGACTCTAGAGATAGGCCGGGCCGCGGACGAAGCACCTTCTTGAGTAGGAGCGAGGCCACGTAGGTGATGCGTCTGGCTGGACCCACCCGCGGGACCGCCTCACCCTGCTGGCGGGTCCTTTGCCCCGGCCCTCCGCCCGGGGCCCTCGACTCCACCGGCTGCGTTGGTTGGATCGGGGCACACCCTGATCACGCTGGTCGGAACTTTTCGTGCCAGTACGGACCCGGCTTCTGCGTTTTCCCAACTCTCCACGGCCGTTCCCGGCATCTTTGCGGGAGGACAGAAGGGACAATTGGCAGGGTGACCACCGCCTAGAGGCCAGCAGCGCCCATTCGGCCCGGTGGCTTTTCGACACCGAGCTTCTTCGTTCGTCCTCGGCGGGCTGATGGCCAAACTGGACGGCTAGCGCGGTGGGCCGCCCCGGCCGAGGTGTCACAGCTGTAGCGGCGATAGGGCGAGCGAGCGGTGGCCGTGGTGTTCAGATGGCCGGTCAGGGCCGGCTCTGCCAGAGAAAACTGATGCAATATTTTTGCTCCTGCATCGGCTGTACCTGCATCCTGGTACTGTACCGATCTGAGGCATTTTCACGGCAGCTATGGCCACTGCGCAGCCTCACCCGGCGCCGTTGGCATGGCATTCTTTCTTTCGCTGACCATTACTGTGTACCCTCTTCGCTGCTCATTCCGCGGCTTGACACTGCTTCATAGTTTAGTCTCCAAGTTTAGTCGGCAAGCCTAAGCGAATGAACCGTGTGATCTGCTGCCAAAGGACAAGAGGCACGAGACCCTCCAAGCTTTGTTCGTCGACGGGAATAGGCCCAGCCCGGTGGCTGCTCGGCCCCAGGCGGATTCGTACATGTATGGCCTGTAGGTCGGGGGGTAGGTCTGCACCAGAGGACTGCGGCTTGTCATGCCGAACACCATATTTCGTTGACGGTTCTGGCATGGTGGGTGGATCAAGCTCCAAAAAAAGATTCTCTCTAGAGGGGGTGACGGCTGGACGTCCCTACTATGTAGACTACAGCGAGCTTAAAATTGTCTCCAATCCTGGAGACTCACGGCCGTCGCCGAACCTGGACCAGCAACAAAACACACAAGAACAAGACCCAACGATGCTTTTCTCAGCATTTTTTCGGGGCTAATGATCACGGTTTCGGCCACCCAGTGACCTGGATGGATGGTTGACTTGAAAGCTTGCGGGTTTAAGCCTTCGCTTCCCCAGCTTTTCACCGCTGATCGGCCGTCTCCCTGATATCGATCAAACAACCCTCAACCAACACCCATTATTACACGCCTAAACACCGACTCTCACTCTACACATTCTCAGGCCCCCAATCAGTCAACCGATGAAGTCATAATGGATACTTCACAGCCCAAGGGGAGGCTCAAGGCCTTTCTCAAGCATGCCACTGTTCGTGTCTCTTCAACGACACACGATGGGCTTGCGCATGATTCCGCCTCGGCCTGCAGCATCGACGACGACGGCAAATCTCAAGCTTCTTCCAACAGTGTCAAGAAAGACAGCAAGCTGAGGAGGATTAGCCGCGGAATCAGGGAGTGGGGATTAAAACGGAGGAGGTTACGTGGAGGCAAACGCCCAGAAACCTCATTCACCTTGAGCGGAAAGAGCTTTTCGTCGTTTGACACGAGCCTCTCTGATGGATCATTTGAGGGGGAATGTTTCACGGACGAGGACGAACCGGTCGATCGGCCAGAGGACGACGCCCACGGGACAAGCGAGGGGGGCCGGAGGGAATCTGGAGAAGAAAAGCTGCCATACAAGATGAACCAGGAGGAGGTCACCGTGTGCAAAAGTCCAGCTGTGCAGTTCGGTCCCCAAGGAGATCAGAGTCAGGCCCAGTCGAAGAAGGAGGTCAACCTTGGTGAGACGCCCATCGTCCTCCCACCACCTCCACCTATCCACAGGACAGAGGCGCGGCCGCACCCGGCTCAACATGACGAAACCCACAATGCCAATTGTATCCTTTCCAGGCGATACGAAGAGTGTGCATTTGGTTTCACCCAGGGCGCACTAAACAGCGAGCCTGCTTTATGGGCGGATGCTTCCTCCCTGCCGGTAGCCCCCAGGAGCCGCAGCACCGAGCACCGGGGACGAAGCGCGGTGGCGCAGAAGTTTGAACAGCAGCGGACGGTACAATCCGCGTACATCAATGGAATCGTGGAATTTGTGCAGCGTGAGCCGCTGGCCAGCCTCATGACCCCCCAATGGGTCGTGCAGCCAAGGAAGGAGGGCACGCTCGGAGAGGGCGCGGTCGGGGAAAGCGCGGTCTCCATATGCAGCCACAGTGAGGCCTCCTGGCGATGGGCTGAAGAGCTCGTCGACCGAGTCACCGTGGTTCGGGACGCTCGCATGTTGGAAGCCGACGAGGGCGATGTGGAAGGCATGATTCGGTTCTCTGACGAGCTGGACCAGTCAGAGAGCTCCCGTTTCAACGAGAACAACTGCCCAGAGAAGAGCCTGGCTGCCTCGATCAGCATGAGGACCCTGGGTCAGTGTTCAGAGCTGCGAGGCGTCGGGGCCCGGGTCGAGCTTCACTGGGTTCCAGCCCACTCGAGGCTGTCAGGAAACGAGGTGGCTGGCAGCATGGCTGCCCTTTCCTGCTTGCGGCCTGCAAAGGCGGGCCCTCGCTCGGGACAGGGTACTACTGCCTTGATGATCGAGTTGAGGGTGCTAACCCCGGGCGAGCTGTGGACCAGATACTGGCCGCACAAGGGCCAGCCAGAATATGACGAGCACGTTGCACCGCGGCTCCTGCTGGAAACCAAGGACTCGCGTGTAGTCTTCTCGGCCGAGTGGCCCGTGAGCTGCACCACAATGCCGGTTTTCCCATCCGGGGGGAGAGCAGCAGCTGGGCCAGGTGGCTTGGCTCTACAGCATGCGTCACCGGCCTCTTGCCGGCTGCTTCTGCCTCCCTCTCCTTGCCCCTCGGCCGAAGAGGGAGAGACCAAGCTGGGCTACTCAACCCCACACATCAGGATGGACCATCCGCCGAGTCGACTACAACAAGTGGGCAGCCCCAGACCCAGACCAAGACCCAGACCCAGACTCCTGCCGCCACCGCTACCGCCACCGCCACTTCCGCAACCCCAATGGGAGGCTCGAGGGAGGAACCAGAGGAATAAGACGCCGGCGACCTCTGAGAGCCTACTCTGTACTCACTGCTGGGACAAAGGCCATTTGATACACCAGTGCTTTGAGAAGTTCCCAGAGCAGAAAGTGGAATTCCCGCAGAGATACGCCCGCTACATCGGGCGCCCGAGGCTCGAGAAGGTGATGCCGAGGGCGTTCGCCAACATGGCGCGTCTGCACCCGCATCTGATGCCACAGCCGATCCACGGACAGGATTCCAGGTACAGGCACAGGTACATATTCGGACAGGTCGGAATCTTGCCGCATCTCACGCCCAGGCAGTGCGCTGCATGGGCGGTCCGATACCAGGACCACCATCATGACCTGCTCAGGGAGAGCCACCGTTGGGTTGAGGCACAGGACGTCCTGCAGGACTAGGGTATGTATTTTCCTGGGAGCCACGGCTCCCAAGCTGGGGAGTAGAACCAGGACTGTCGTGCGTCCCATGGGTGCTGCTTCCCTCGTCCTCGTAGACAAAGGTGCAGGATTGATTTTACAAGGTCTCGCCCAGACCGTAGATGACGGACGAGCTGACGGCCTAGGCCATCAGTGATCGCGCATGTACGGAAATCCCACAAGAGATGCATCATTTATTGGCTGGTGATCTCAACGCTGCGAGCACAGTCAGTGGGTACGGTTGATGAGTATACCGAGTCAAAATAGAAGAAGAAAGTAAGAAAGATGTTGGTGATACACAACTGCAAATGTGGAGGGTGCACTGTACATTGCCATTGGCCCCATGGGCTAGAGGTACTATGTAGACTACTCAGAGAGAGATGATCCGAGACTATAGACAGGTACCATAGACAGGTACCGCCTACTTGCTTGCCTACGTAGGTACCTAGGTTCTTAGTACCTGGGTATCCTGGTAGATAGTCAGTCTATGTACCATAGTAGTGCATCCCACAGCCGGCGCCAGTCTCTCGAGTCCCTATCGTACAATAAAGCATAGATGTGCGCACGGTCCGCCGCTGTGATCTCGGCCATGGCCTTGGCCTTGGCCTTGGCCAGGGAGCTTTGCCAACCAAGTACGATCGCTAGTCCTTCTTGACATTGACAGCAAGCACCCTTTGGACCAGCCCGAGCCCAACCCTTTGCAACGTCACTGAACTGCTCGAGCATCTTCATCGCACCATCTGCCACCCTCACCCGCCCCTAGTACACCTCTTGTTCATACTGTCAGCAGGGTCATCAGTGACCAACCCGACCTATCTTTCTCTCGACGGTCGCCCTCCGTCTGCTCTGCACGACGACGCCCCTCCTCCTCCTCCCGCTCTTTTCCACCGCGCAGTATTCTCCTACCGAGTATCGACACACCCAGTCGCACCCTCCCGCCCTCGTTTCTGCACCACGGCGTCACGGGGCGCGACGACGGAACACCACCCTCAGCCAAGATGATGCCTAACCACCCAATGTACGGCCATCAACACTTCCCACAGGACGCTCCCTGGATGCACCCAGCCCAGTCCCACCACCAGCATGCCCAGGCTCAACAAGCAGCAGCGGCGGCGGCGGCGGCGGCGGCGGCGGCAGCAGCGGCAGCAGCCCAGCAGGCGCACTACAGTCGCATCAACTCCTCGTCCAATCATGCCAACGCCCTGAATGCCGTCCACCAGGACGCCTCCGCAGACAACCCCAACATGACCGAGGACAACCGCCGGACTATGCAGTATATTGCCGACCTGCTCAACGAGAACTCACGCGAGCAGGCCCTCCTTGAGCTCAGCAAGAAGAGGGAACAGGTCCCCGAGCTTGCCCTGATCCTATGGCACTCCTTTGGCGTCATGACCTCCCTGGTCCAGGAGATCATATCAGTGTATACCCTCCTCAACCCCTCCCAGCTCACTGCTGCCGCCTCAAACCGCGTCTGCAATGCCTTGGCCCTTCTTCAGTGCGTGGCTTCCCACAACGAGACCCGCACACTGTTCCTCAACGGTATGCTGCCACTCCTTGCCAACCCGCGCGCATGGCGACTGACCTGTCCCTCTTCTAGCCCATATCCCCCTCTACCTCTATCCCTTTCTCAACACAACCTCCAAGTCGCGCCCCTTCGAGTACCTCCGCCTCACCAGCCTCGGTGTCATCGGCGCTCTTGTCAAGAATGACTCCTCCGAGGTCATCAACTTCTTGCTGACCACCGAGATCATCCCCCTATGCCTGCGCATCATGGAGACGGGCTCGGAGCTCAGCAAGACCGTCGCCATATTCATCGTGCAAAAGATTCTGCTGGATGACAATGGCCTGAACTACATCTGCGCCACCTATGAGCGGTTCTACGCCGTTGGAACTGTCCTTAGCAACATGGTGGGCCAGCTTGTGGAACAGCAGACGGCTCGGCTCCTGAAGCATGTAGTCAGGTGCTTCTTGCGGTATGTACCCTCCCAGTCCTGTCCATCAGCGGCCGTGACTTCCCTTCCGCGGTCCTGCGGGTCCACACAGCTAACCAGGCGCAGGCTAAGTGACAATGCGAGAGCGCGCGAGGCGCTCCGTCAGTGTCTTCCAGAGCCTCTGCGCGATGCGACGTTCTCCTCCGTTCTCCGCGACGACGCAGCCACCAAGAGATGCTTGACTCAGCTGCTCGTTGCCCTCTCTGATAATGCGATGCCTGACAACGGGAACCCCGGTTTCTCCTAGGAGGACTCTCCGACTGGGACCGATTTCATGGTATCATCACGGCCGTGGCCCTCATCCGACTAGGGCCTTTGTATCAGAGGCCGCAGTGGGCTTGCGCTGCCCGGTGTGACAAGACTGCGCCAGTCGATCGCCCCCGAACCCGGGGATCTACGCATGATAAATGTTAGTCTGCTGCAGACGAGTACTTGACGCACAAAAAACCCATCGCCGCGTCGATTGCGATTTGAGTTTCTTTTTGAGGAACTTGCAAGAAGAGAGCCTAGCTGCCAGGGGTATGTGGGATGCGGTTCTGGAACTCGGGGAAGTTGTTGAGCAATTCGCAAGGAGATGATCGCCAGGCCGAGGACTGCAGTGTGGAAGAGGAGGTCGAAGCCGAAGCCAAAGCCGAAGCGGAACCCACCACCTCTACTGGTGCAAATGATGCCCATGGCGACGACAACGAATCCCTCAACGGTAGCCGAGGGAAGATTGTCCATAGCACATGTGAGGAACGCAATGGATCACGTGAGGGTTCCGTGAACCGCGCAGACAAGCAACGCGCCGAAAAGCTTCTCTTGATAACCAGTCCACATCGGCATGCAACGAGGGAAATCCTGACGGAAACCATGATACCCATTTCGATACCGCACGTGAGGAGCTCGTCGGAGCTGATGGCCGTCGACGATTTTCTTGAAGGCACACCTGACGAACCTTTGGAGGCAGCCGCGATGGCCAATCTCTGGACGGCACGCACAACAGGCCTGACAACAAGAGCCATGAGAAATCAATCGGCAGATGAGGAATCTTTGGACGGCACCCGAGATGTTGACTCCTCGATGGCGTGCGTAAGAAGGCTATCGTCAGCGCACATGAGGAGTCCGTTAACAGCAGTGCGAAACAGCTTGTGGCGTTACGCAGGTGCGAAGTTCCCCCAACGAAGACGTGGAACCCTTTTCCTGGCAGCTGTGAGGAGCCTCTTCCCCGCGGCAACCACGAGGCAACCGTCAGGAGCACACTCCAAGACTCAAACAGCCATCACGAACAGGGTAGCAACAGGGTACGCAAACTCGCCCTCCAAGACGCTGTGGGAATCCCAGCTACGTTCGGCTTCTAGACTTCGACAACCTGCGTCACAGCCCATGGCGGCACAAATCTAAGCGTTTCACAGCGATGCAGGGGTCTTGTGGACTTGCTCTCTTGCTCTCCTTTTCTTCTTTTCCTGCTTTCCTTCTTTGTCTGCTGGGTGTCATTGTGGTAGAGGTGCAAAATCTTTCCGAATTTCTCCCAAAAACGATACCCATCAAAATTCCACTCAGTACTGAGACACTTCAAGAGGAAAGGAGAGGCGCGTCTTGTCTGTCATTTGCGGAAATCCGATTGGACCTTGCCCTTAGAATGGTGTCCTCTCCCCCCCCCCTTCTCTTGTGCGCTGTATCTCATATGCCTTGTTTGCCTTGTTCGCATTGGTGGCTACCGGGAATCGACAATTTCTCACTAAGCAGCGCGTTGGGGTATGCATGTTGTGCTGGTGTGACAGTCCCGGCGAAAGGCCTGTACAAGGGATGGAATATCCGAGCCGTCTAATTCTGATTTTTGGCGTTTCGAGGAAGCCGGATATTGTAGAGTTGTGTGAATGGGTGAGCACAAGTCCCGCATTGTTTGATGGTTGTAGCCTGCCGGCCGCTTTGGAAGATAGGAGAAGAGGAGCTCTGTGTCCCTATTTTCTAACTGTAACTTTGAAGTCTGATTGATATACGAGAAAACAGGGGCCGCATCAACAACAGCGTGTGACGACTCGATATTCCGGACTCAGACGAGGCAGGGTTGCCTTGCAATGCCCTCCCGCAAATCATGTGAGGATGATAAAACGACCAAAACTGAAGATTCCCCGAAACAGTTCCTCCACCGGGAATGGGACGTCACGCCAGGTTCAGAACAAGCAACGAGACAAAGGCCAGAAATAAGACGCGGAGCCCCGAGGATCCGCAGACGGTCGGCGAAAGCCTCGTCGAGGCCGAGGTAGCACCAAAGGCTGGCGTCGTGACAGTGGCCAGTGCATCCCTGCCGGAGGAAGTCGTCATCGTGGTCAAGGTGGGCAGGCCAGTTGCAACAGTCGGGTTGTTTGCCGACGCAGCGCTGGCCTGCATCAACCCGCTCAGGGCCAGCCGAGCGTCAGGGTTGAGCGTCATGGTCCAGTCGCCCTCCTCCTGCGGGGCGACGGTGCGGCGGGCGCGCCGGAAGGGAAGCTCGGCGGTGATAGTCATGCCGAACTTACCGTCGATATCGAAACCAATTGTGAAGAGGTCGTCGTCTACTTCCTCGCCCATGCCCGCCGCCGATGTCATCTGGGGCGCGGCAGCCGTGTCCATCTGGCCTCCGGCCGAGTTCATGCCTGCTGCGCTCGGTGCCATGAGGGGGAGGCCGTTCTTGTACGCACCGCCCGACATGGCGGTTCCGCCCGTCGCAGATGCCATGGTTCTGTTGGTTCCGGGCAGGACCGACAACGCGGGACTATCAACCTGTTCCTCACCTGCCTTGCATGTGCTCTCATCGCCGGAGCCCCCCATACCAGAACCGTCCATACCGACTTCCATGGCAGAACCTTGACCCTCCGGACCGTCATCGCCGGACTCCTCAACGCCACTTTCCTGCTGCTCACTCTCGTCACCACTCTTCTGTTGTCCACCCTGGGCTTGACTTTTTGGTCCTTGCCCAACACTGCTCTGTTCTTCCTCAGAGCCATCCTCTTGTCCCTCGACAGAGCCATTCTTCTCTCCTTTAGAATCAGCCTGTTGTCCTTGTTCATCACCTGCTTTCCCTTGCCCCGCACCACTTCCTTGCCCGTCCTCAGTCTCACCTTGTTCTGCGCCTGAGGGACTAGGGCTGGCACCATTTCCGCCGCCAACGCCCGATCCGGATCCAGCCTGGCCGGGCGATGTCGTCGAGCCTGCTGCCGCTGCTCCTGTCCCGCTCGGGTCCGCGGCCGATCCACCCGAGCTAAATTGCCCGACGCCACCCATCACCATGCCTCCCGGACCCGCGAGACCAAGACCGGAAGGACTATTTCCAGGTGCGCTGGCGCCGGCGCTCGATTCCGCCTGCCCTGCGACTGGGATGACGGTGCTTATGGGGACTAGGCTCTGCGAATTATCGTCTGGGTTGTCAGTGGGTGTTGTGACCTCGTCCTGGATGATCAGCACCTCGGCGGCGACGGGCTCGCCGAGCCGCGAGCGGGTTGCGAAGTCCTGGATGTCAAAGTCGAAGCGCAGCGAAGGGTTGGCGCTCAAGTCGGCGGCCCAGGCGGTCCAGTTGAAGGCAGCGGCCCCAGGCTGGGCGACGGGTGGGTTGTAGAGCAGGACCGCGAGGAGGCGCATGTCTGATGAGGACGATCCCGAGGATGAAGCGGCGGCGGCGGATGAGATGGAAGAGAAGAGGCCCGTTGGCTCCCGGAAGGAGACGAAGGGGTCAGCGGCGGAGCTCAACAGGCCGCCGCTCATGTTGAGCTGAGTGGAGCCATCCAGGGTCATACCCTGCTGGACAAAGAGCAGATAGGACTCTGGTGAGACGAACATGAGCCCGGCGCTGTCCGTGGAGCCAGTGCCTGCGGTGGCTATGATGGGCATCTCCATGCCCAGTGCGAGGTATGACTGGTTGAGGGTGGCGCCCGGGTAGCTCAGCGCGGGAGGGTTGGAGATGACTGTTAAATTCTAGGTCAACCCGGCGCAAATGAGAGATTGGGGGAGGGGGGTTGGCAGGGAAGGTTTGGTAGGCTTACCCTGTGCCGATGACTGAGTTACTGGCAGGACGGGAAAGGGAGGACTGGCGGCTAGGGAATCCCCATCGTCGGTATGGCTTATAGCTCTGCCTCGGGCGAGCAGACAGGCCAGAGCTGCGATGGGGGCATTGTGCCTGCTTGAGGGGGACCTCATTGTGTGAAAATGAAAGAAGCAGCGAGTGTCATAGATCAGTAGATAAAAAAGGTGGACTCTCGTCAGCCGGCCGCCAGTCTCGGATGGGAGCTCCGGAGTGGTGACACAGTACAAGACGTTGTGCGTTTCTTGTTCTTTTCCCTTTTCTCTTTCCTTGTTCTTTTTTTTTGTTCACCCTCTCTCCAGCAATGATAGACAGACAAATGGGATGGTAAAATGTAGGAAGATACACACGCACACGGGGAGGGAGGGAGAGAGAGAGAGAGAGAGAGAGAGAGAGAGAGAGAGGAGATGTAAAGGATAGGCAACAATGCTAACGCTTCTGGCAGAGAAGCATGCGGCGGAAAGAGGGCCAGGTCAATTTTTAAGACATGACAACAAAGGAGGTCAGCGGCACTGCAGGAGAACAGGGAGGAGTCTAGACCACGAGGTGAGGTGGCCAGCTCGCAGCCCAGAGCAGGTGTGGCCAACAAGAGACTGTTCCTGTTTCACTGGCGGCCGGTGTTTGAGAGGACTGGGAGGACCGGGGAGGACGAGGGAGGACCGGGGCGGGCGTGGCAAAGGTGGAGGGAGTGGAAGCATGGCCATTGCGGAAGGGCAGGGGCGGGCGGGCGGAGCAGAGCAGAGCAGACGATACGTGAAGGTTGTCGGGGCGGCTGTGGTTGGGTATCAAGTGTTTCTGGAGGTGGCCGGGCCACGAGGTGAGACCCGGCCAGAAGCGGAGGGAGGCGGGGCCAGGGCCGGGAGAGCGAGGCCGGGTTGTGGTGGGGCCAGGCCCGGGGATCTGCCCGGGATCTGCCCGGGAGTGTGGGTCCCTGCGCATGCATACGGCATGCACATGGAGGAATTGCTACATAGGAATTGCTATGTACCGAGAAAGGGGCACTGAGAGCCGGTTGCCGGTTGCCGGTTATCGATTGCCAAAATGTGAGCCACTCCTCGTCCTGGCCGGCCGGGGGCCCGGGCCCGGGGCGGGGCGAGACGGTGCGAGACGGTGCGAGACGGTGCGAGACAAGGCGAAACGAAACGGGGCGCCTCTGGGTTGTGGTGAAACGTGAGACGCTCTGGCGGATGGGTCACAAGCAGGTCATTTACCTACTACGTTTGGGTATATATACTATATATATATCATCTGACTCACTGGCCCAAGGCGCCTGCAGGGCGTGGATAAGCCCCAAGTATGGGTATACTACGTATGGCGTGCTCAAGATGCGGGGTGGTGGGCTGTGGGCGGTGGGCGGTGGGCTTGCTGTGGGCGTGCTGTGGGCATGTGTTCGGATGGAAGCTTGTGGGTGGGATGGGCTGGCAGGCTAGGGTCTGGGTTGCATGCGCGTGCTTTGTGTGGAGGTGAAGTCTGGGCGTTTTATCTATCCGAGTCTAGCGTAGGCTCGTGCCACTAACACCACTTCAGAAGGGGCCAGTGGCCGGCATGAGCATGTGATGCAACACCTCGTGTGGCTGAGTATACATACATGGTCTACTATCATGTTATGCCCCTCGTGACGAGACGAGTCAAGACAAGTCAAGGTCGGGTCGGGGATCAATTGAACCCAAGAAAATACCAAGCCTTTTGGGGCAGCCCATCCTGCTCACTGTTTGTTCTGCTGACCCGGTCTCTTGACCGCTTCGCTCCTCCAGGACCTTTGACCTTTGTAAGTCTACTTGCTGATTCAATTCTTGTTTCTTTGGTCATCATATCCCCCTCCCCCTCCCCTTCCTGCTGATGCTGATTCTAATCTAATCCTGATGCTTCTCCCCTTGTCCCCTCCTTTCACCACCCATTTGATTCCCAGGGCCTGTCTATGGTAGGAAATTATCATTTACTACCATCACATATACAACCACCACTGTGTCCCGTGTCCCGCACGAACCTTGATGAGTCGAGTCAAGTCGACCATCACTGCCCCCTCTCGGCCCCTCCTCCCAGAACCCATACAACTCTCCAATCCCTTCGGGCGACGAGGCAAAAACACCACAAGCTGACACAAGCAAGCAGACGGGCAGGCAGGCAGGCAGACAGCATCGCAGCCTTCCCGACCCAGGCCCCCGGGTCACAGCTCCAACACGCTCCCCGAACAACACCCGGCCAATCTGCGGCCTTTCCGGCCCCGCAGGTCCCTCACCACCGTCGCACCGTCGCACAGTTCCATCGTCCCATCGCCCCATCGTCGCAGCGTCGCATCGTCGCATCGTCGCATGCCTCCCCGCCCTACCGCTGTCAACGCCCGCAACGCCCGCAACGCCCACTCGTGCCCACAGCAGACAGTCGCGTGGCCGCGTAGCCGCGTAGCGAGCTGGCTTGGCTTGCCCGCCATGGCTGACCTCCTCTCTGCCCTCCTCCTCCTGGCCTCCACCGCCGTCGGCGTCGACGCGGCCGGCGCAGGAGGCAGCGGTGATGCCCAGGTCACCCCCCAGGCCGGCGTGCTCGAGGGCGCCAACCCCATCAAGTACAGCGCCTCGAACCCCATCACGCTCTTCATCATCCAGGCCATGATCATCATCATCTTCTGCCGCCTTCTCCACTACCCACTCTCCTACTTTGGCCAGCCCCGCGTCATCGCAGAGGTCATTGGCGGCATCCTGCTGGGGCCCTCGGTCATGATGCGCATCCCGGGCTTCAAGGACAACATCTTCCCCACCGAGTCCATGCCCGTCCTCAACAACGTCGCCAACCTCGGCCTCATCATCTTCCTCTTCCTCGTCGCCCTCGAGGTCGACGTCCGCCTCTTCACCAGCAACTGGCGTGTCGCCTTGTCCGTCGGGCTCGCCGGCATGATCCTGCCATTCGGCCTGGGCTGCGCCATTGCCTGGGGCCTGTACCACCAGTTCCGCGCCGAGGCCGATACCGTCGCCATCAACTTTGGCGTTTTTGCCCTCTTCATCGGCACCGCCCTGGCCATCACCGCCTTCCCCGTCCTGTGCCGCATCCTGACCGAGCTGAAGCTGCTGCGCTCCTCAGTCGGCGTCACCGTGCTCGCCGCCGGCATAGGCAACGACGTCACCGGCTGGATCCTGCTGGCCCTGTGCGTCGCCCTCGTCAACAACGCCAACGGCCTGGCTGCGCTCTACGCTCTTCTCTGCACCATCGGCTGGGCCCTCTTCCTCGTCTTTGCCGTGCGCCCCGGCTTCATGTGGTGCCTCAGGAGGACCGGAAGCCTCCAGAACGGGCCCACCCAGGGCATGGTCTCGCTGACCCTCCTGATCGTCCTGTTCTCCTCCTGGTTCACCGGTAAGTTGCCTGGTTGGCCTCTCCCTCCCCATGCCCCCACCACCCCCCTCTCCCCCGGGGTCGGGGACCTGCCCAGCGCGTGGGTCCAAACAAGCTACAAGGGGTACCTCCTCACCATTCTGATGACACACCTCACAGGTATCATCGGCGTGCATCCAATCTTTGGTGCCTTCCTCGCCGGCCTGATCTGTCCTCACGAGGGGGGCTTCGCTATCAAGCTGACCGAAAAGATCGAGGACCTGATTTCCGTGCTCTTCTTGCCATTGTATTTTGCGCTGTCGGGCCTCAGCACCGATCTTGGCCTGCTCGATGATGGCATTACCTGGGCATATGTCATTGGCGTCATTGCCATTGCATTCTCTGGTAAAATCGTTGGGGGCACCCTGGCAGCCAGACTGAACAAGCTGGAATGGCGCGAGAGCTGGACTATCGGCGTCCTCATGAGCTGCAAGGGCCTAGTGGAGCTCATCGTGCTTGTGAGTCCCCAAAATCGTCCCTCCCCATAGCCCTGCTCCATCTTACAAAACCAAAGAAGAAAAATGAAAAGAAAAGAGAGAAAAATGGGCTTTACAGCAGAAAACACACGCCTCGAAGGAGTATGAGAACTAACCTGCTGACATCCAAACCATGACAGAACATCGGGCTGCAGGCTAGGATCCTATCCCGACGCACTTTTACGATTTTCGTCGTCATGGCTGTCGTGACGACCGTCGCCACCACGCCGTTGGTCAAGTGGCTCTACCCGCCGTGGTACCAAGACAAGATGGAGAAATGGCGGCGGGGTGAAACGGACAAGGACGGCAACCCCATCTCCTCCTCCTCCAGCGGGGATGAGCCTGGGGAGCAGCAGCTCAGCGCGGCACACATCCGCCGCTTGCTCGTCTACCTGCGGCTCGATAGCCTTCCCAGCCTCTTCACCTTCATCGCTCTTCTGGGAGGCGACAGGGTGGTGCAGAAGCCCATCGCCGAGGACGGAGATGGTCCCCCCGAGAAGGGCGAGGCCCAGGTCAGCTCCGTTCAAGTCACGAGACGGCCCCTGGAAGTTCATGGGCTGCGCATCCTGGCCCTCACGGAGCGGACGTCGTCCGTCATGCAGGTCACGGAGGGTGATGAGTACTACTCGGAGATCGACCCGGTCGTGAACGCCTTCCGTACCTTCTCGCGGCTGAACGACGTGGCCGTGTCCGGCAAGGTCGCCATTGTGCCCGAGGCATCCTACTCCGAGACCCTGATGAAGCAAGCATCAGATGTCTCGTCAGACTTTGTCCTCGTTCCCTGGAGCGAGTACGGCAGCATTACCGAGGACACGTCGGTGCCCTTTGTCACATCTGCGCAGGAGCGCTACAATGGCCGCGGGCATCTAGAGTTCATAAGCAAGACCCTCGAGAAGTCCGTGTGCAATACCGGCATCTTTATCAATCAGAACTTCGGCGGCATGGGCCCGGCCGAGCGGCCGGGGCTTAAAAGGTCAAAGAGCGCCATGTCGGTGCACAGCCAGCGCGACGCTGCTGCTCTTCCCGTCAAGGATAAGAGCCACCAAGTCTTCTTCCCCTTCTTCGGAGGCGTGGACGACCGAGTCGCCCTGCGCTTTGCGCTGCAGCTCGCAAGAAGCCCACACGTCACTCTCACCATCGCCTACTTCAGCTGGGCCACCTACGACTCCGGCGATGAGGTAGATGTACCACCAAAGGCTGCTGGCGGGGTAGGGGATGGCGTCAAGGCCGTCGGGGAGCCTTCGGTCAAGGATCTCACGCTGCTGGCCTCGCTGCGGGTCATGCTCTCCAAGGAGCTGGCCGGACGCGTGACCTATGCCGAGGTCAACGTCACCAAGGGGACCGCAGTAGCCGAGGCCGTATCCAAGGCCAGGTCCACCGTCGGCAACGCGCCCAAGAACGCCGGCGATATCGTCGTCGTCGGCCGCTCGCATCCCGAGTTGGGCGATTCACATGTCGATGTGGGCGCCTTCGACCTGAAGAAGACGGTAGGGAGCGCTGCCGAGCAGCTCGTCAACGGCGGCGTCAAGGCGAGCGTGCTTGTCATCAAGGCCGGCGGCGCAGGCCTCCAATGGTAGTAGTAATAGTAGGCGAACAGGACGTACCACTCTTCGCCAATCTCTATAACCAGATTGTTCTCCGGTGCCAGATAAATTGCCTTTTCAGTACTCATCATGGGCAGCCAGGTGTCGTCATTTTGCATAATACCGCCACTCCGCAGGGTTTGGAAATCGGCCTATATAGCATATTCAAGCCTGGTCGTGCCCGGTTTCTAATTAGTTTTATTTTTAATTTAAATATAAACTTTTTTAAAAAAATAACTTAAATTAAATTAAATATATATAATATTTTATATAATTATATAAATTATTTATATTTTTAAAATTTTTATTATTAAATTAAAATAATAATTATTATTTTAAAAATATAAAAAATAATAATAATTTAAAAATAATTAATTTTATAATATATTATTTTAAAT
>LJJS01001164.1:298-36640 GCA_001447215.1 Diaporthe aspalathi
AAAGTGCGCCACTACCTGATATGCGCCACTACCTGGTAAACCACGTTAGTAATTTTGCTAGGTTAAATTATATATTTAAGGTAGTTTACTTTTTAAATACAAAATTTGCTTTTTTTTAATTTAATTAAAAGTTTTATATTTTAAAGAGCTTATAAGACTTTATATATATATCTTTTATATTCTTTTAGCGTTTTAAAGTAGATAAGAATATTATTAAGGTAAGCAATTATAAAAATATTTAAATATTTTTTTAAAATGTAGTTAATTATAGTTTAGAATATTGCTAGTGCGTTGGTAAACTTAAAAAGCATTATTAGTGTTTTACAATATTTATAGCATATTTAAAACGCTGTCTTTTATTTTTTTCTTTTTTTAATTTAGATAAGGTTATAGGCACTTTTAAGGTTTAGGGCTATAAACTGTTATACTTTTTGTAGTTGGTTTTGTATTTTCTTAATTAAAGGGAGCAGGTAGCGAGTTTTAATAGTAATGTTATTAAATTGCTAATAATTTATGCAAAATTGCAACTTTCCGTTTTTCTTTAATATAAAAAGAATTAAATATCTTATAAGTAATATTAATAGTTTAATAAATCCTTTTATTAAATCTTTATTAAAGTATTTTTTAAATATTTTAAGTTGTATTTTGTTAAGTTTGTAAATTTTAGAAAATTTTGGTATTGTTTTTTTAAAGGGTATTTTATAATCCTATTTACTGTATTTAGATAGTCCGGTTTTAAGTATAGCTAAAAACAGCTTAGTGTACTTATAGTATGTCAGGCGCAATTGAGCTAGGCACGAGGCATCAAGGAATTGGGTCAGAAGAGTGCTTATTCTCCAGTGTGCTAATAATGCAAGACTGAATCTTACCCCCTCCCGCCTTCTGCTCGCGGGGGTTTCGAACGCCGTCCTTTATAGGCTACTAGGGCCTGCAGCACTCCCGGGAGACGGAACGTTACATAGTATTTTTAAAAAATAAATTTTTAATAATCCTTTTTCGCTTTTTTAGCTTTTTAAAAGTAAGCTATAAATATTTAGAGGATTAGTTTAACCTTTTTTATAATTTTGATTTTTTAAGCTTTTATAGCCTATTATAAGGTTCCTGCCGGTAAGGTAACTGTAACTTTTAATATTATTTTTTGCTACATTTATCGGATTTTTTATATTTTTTAAAGTCTGTTTTAAATCTCTTTAATTTGTTTTTAAGTGGCTAATATAATTTATTATTAGCAATTTTGAGACTATAATTGTTATTGCTATTTACTTAACTTGTATAGTAGTTGTATTTAGATTTGTTTAAGGACTGAATCCTTTTCTTTTTTTATTTAAAAGGTGGTTACATAGCTTATTTAAGCGCGCGTTTGTATGCTGTTTTTAGGGACTAAGCTTTGCTTATCCTTATAATATATAACTATTTGTTTTATTAAGTAAATAGGCTTTATTTAGTAAATTTAATTAATAATTCGCTATTTTAGTAATATTAAAAGTAAGTAGTTTTATATAACCAGGTATCTGTAGCTAAAGATAATTAATTTTTATATTAATAATACCTTTACTGTAAGTAACTTTTATTTTTATCTACTACATTAAGTATATAGGGTTCCTTTTTTTATATTCTAAAATGTAAAATTTGTTTTTTATTTAGGGGAAAATAAAGTTCCTCTGTATGCTGCTATTAATAAGCGCTTTATATTTATAAGCTTCAAGCTTAATCTGAACCTTTAGGTATTAGTAGTCTTTTTTATTAGTTATATATAAGTACCTTATATTAATTGCTGCCTGAGGTTTTCTAGATAGCTTTATTTGTTTGTTGCTTGCTTATTTAAAACTTTATTAATATATTTAATATTACCTTTAATATTGCTTTATAACTTTTATAGGTCTTTTATAAGTTACTAAAGGCTTTTTTTTAAAGTTATAGATTATATAAGGCTTAGAATTTGCCTTTATTGTTTAAGTTTGTACTATTTTTTAAGTTTGTTATTTTAATATATTTAGCATTTCTTTTAATTGCAGGTTTTTTATTTTATAGGATTTTTAAAGTATTATAAGGGCTTTTAAGGGTTAAGTTTAAATATTATGTAATTTGATTTAGGGTATTGTTATTTGAGTATTTAGTTTTTAAGGCTATTCTTTTTATAAGTAACTCGGATGTCCTGCCCTTGGTAGCGTTAGGGAAACCAATCTTGTGCGGCTTTTTCCCTAATATATATTTTGTATTTATTATAAATATACAAAGCTTAAAAGGTGTTTTAGTGTTATATATATACTAGGTAGGATTTTCTTATATTTCTTTCCTTTTTAGTTTTTTTTTTTATATTTTATAATATTTATATAAGGGTTTTTTTTATTATAGTAATTTCTATAATGTTAGTTTTAGGGGCTAATAAAGGTGCTTATTTTAAATATGCTTGTGGTTTTTTTTGCTGTGTTTAAGGGGCAAGTAGATTTTAAGGGATAGTTCCTGCTAGTTCCTGTTTGGGGTTATAGATTAGAAGTTTTTCCTGTTATTTAATTATAATTATTTGCTTTTAAGGAAACTAATTAGCTTTTTTTTTATTGCTTTTATATATTAGGCAGTTGTTATTATAGTATGCTATTTAGCTAAAGGAGGTATATACTTGTTAGTGCACTTTGTGTGCTAGTAAAGGCTTTAGTGCCTATTTTTTTTTATTATATATATATTTTTTGTATATCTTTTTTTTACATTTGCTAAAGTGGAGGTTGTTATATAAGGCTTTTTTATTAAGGTTATAAAACTTATATTCCTTATCCAGGTTCTTATTTAGGTATATTTAATACTAATTATATATAGCTGTTTTATAAGTATAGTATTTGGCTATAATTTCCCTTTATTGCTTAAAATATAGGGGTGCTTTTATTTGTAAGGCTATATTAGCCTGTCGGGTAGCGTTAGGCTTTAAGCTTTCTAGTACTGCTTTCTAGTCCTTATTTTTTTTTAGGGCTTTGCATTTTAAAGCAAAGTATTCTATTTTATTACAATTATAGCATTGAATGTTTTTTTTATTTGCTAGCTTTTTTTAAGCGGTATTAAGTTTTATAAAGCTTAAGTATTGTTTTTATTAGGTTAATTTATTATAGCAGCATTTGTTTTTAGTGTTAGGTTTGTTTTTTTAGTTGTTATTTTATTAGAAGTAATTTAAGTTATTATTATGTTTTCTTTTATGTTTTTTATAAAGCCGATTATTAATTTTAATAGTTAATTTAATATATTATAAAAAGTTGCTAAATCTGTTATATTTAGCTATCTTATCCTTTACTTTTTCTTTAAATCTTTAGTAAAATGTAAAAATTTTGATTTTATTTGTTAAGTTAATTTAAGTGCAGATTCGTTTAAATTCTGCTATATAGGCTAATGCTGAGCCTTTTTGTTATAGTTTTGAAAGTTTCCTTTTCGCTTATTATTCTTTATAAGGGTTTTAAAATAAGGTTTAAAGGGCGTTTTTATAATTCTTATACTTGCTAAATATTTTTTATATCTTTTACTTGCACCTTTTAAAGAATTCCATGTTAATATAGTCTATAAGGTAAGGCTTAAACTATACAAAAGCTCTTCGCTTTTAAAAAAAGGCAGCATATATAATCCGCTTACTATTTGGCTATATATTTATTTAATTAAAGCATTAATAAGCTTATACCTGGGTAAGGTGTATTTATAATTGTTTTAGGGTTTTCTTATAAAAAGTTAGGTTATTAAGCTTTATAATTTTTTTGCTTTAAAGTAAAGTATTAATAATGTTAGCAGCGGCTTAAAAAGTTTTAACTTTTTACTTAAATTATTCCGTTTTTTTATTCTGTAGGGTCTGAGTATCTAGAGGGCTTTTAGGTGTAAAACTTTGTTATAAAGCTTTTAAAGCTGAATTAAAAAGCCTTTGTTATTGCTAAAGCTATTGCTTAAGGTTTTTATCTTTTGCTGGAGGTTGTAGTAAGGGTTATTTCCAAATTTAAATATTATATAAGTTATAAAAGAGTTCGTATATAATATTACTTAAAGATTATATACTAATATATAAATAAAAGCAATTAAAATATAATAATTAAAGTTTTTTAAATTCTTTAAATCTGCTAATTAGAGTCTATATTTAAAATATATAACTAAGCAATAGTAATTAAATAATATTATAAACTAATAATAATTATTAGCTAATAAAAGCTATTTATAAGTAAATATTTAAATTAACTATTAAAAAGCTGTTTATATTATTTAGCTATTTAATAATATATATATTTATTTTTTTAATTATAGCTTATAAGGCTTACTAGCTTACTAAGCTTACTGGTAATCTAGTAATTTATAATAATTTATTTAACTTATTTAGCTTATGCTAAAATTAGTAATTTAAGTAATTCTGGCTTAGGTAATTTAGTAGTTATGTAATGATGGCTGGGTTCTGTTATACTGTTTATTTGGCTAATGTGCTGGCCGAGTAGGGTTGTTTCTTCTGCAAAACCAACCGCTGTTCCTATTTCTGTCAGGGTCGTAACACGCTGGGTGATGAACCACGTTATATATAAATAAATATTATATTAAAACTAATATTTATATAACATTATTTAATATATTAATTCAACTTATAATTTATAAAAATATGAATTATAAATATTAATATAACATTTGTCTGATTTCTCTCCGGCCATAGCGACCCAACCGTGCAGGCCGAAAATTCGATCGGTGCCTCTGAGGGGGTGCTTGAAGAGGCATTCGGCTACTTGTGGATTTCATACTATCGGCAATGTCTTGGTTTCACTCTTCGTGACTGCTATCTCAACAACACTGATGCGATGGATCTGATCACCAGTTCTTCCCTGGCGCCTCTCCTCCTGCCGGACTGGCGTTGTCTCCCAGGAAACATCCAGATACCCACCCGAGTCAGCAAGCGCGAAACGCGCCGCAGTCTCGCTCCCCTGGACATCTATTGACGGAATCTCTCCGACGCCCTCAGGCGTCATGGACATTCTCGCCACGAACCGCTGGACCCCCTCGGCGTCCCTCTCTCTCGGACAAGGGAAGAGACGGCACCGCATCGACTTCAAGGAGGACCAGTAGCCAAAGGAAAGCACGGCCCCGCCGGACCCGGTCTGCCGCGGGCCGGCTATCTCGTAGTTCAGGAGCAGGAGGAACGCCCCGAACACCGTGTCGATGTGGAGGGACACCATTCCGTCCGTGGGCGGCAGGGTGAACTTCACATCCCTGGACGGCTGCGTCGGGGTCTCGGGCGTCGGGGCCGAGAGCTGGACCAGGTGGACCTGGCGGCTGCTCGCGCGGGCGACGTACGGGAACTCGCGGAGCGACACGAGGCAGCCGCCCTGCCTGGTCGGCTGCGGCGGGTACAGGCCGAGGAGCCGCCACCGGGCCTCCTCCTCCTCCTCCTCCTCCTCCTCCTCCCCGTCGGCGGCCTCGGGCCGCGGCGCCTTCAGGGAGATGGGGACCGTCCACAGGTGGTCGTTGGCCGGGGACGACCTCACGAGGAGCGCCCTCGCCGTCTGCGCCGCGTCGAGGAACGCCGTCGAGACGAGCTTGGGCGTGCACCAGACGGGCCGGATGAAGTTGCCGTCCGCGTCCCACTCGCGGTGGGACTCGGCCGCCCGGGTGGACACGATGGGCACGGCGACGAGGCCGACCACATTCTCGGGGTTGTCGGACGCGATGCCGCAGTGGAGGATGAGGTACGAGATGTTGTCGAACATCTGGTCCTGTACTATCGGCAGGTCGACGACCAGGCCTTGCTGCGAGAGGTGGAACGAGGGCCGCTTGAAGTCGACGAGGTCCATGATCTCGATGTCCGAGCAGTGCTCGAAGTACTCCGGCGCGGGCGCCAGGATGCTGGACTCCTCCGACGAGTTCCAAACCCTCCCCAGCCCCCAGGCGAAGAGGGACGTGTCGTCCGTCACCTTCATTATCTCCTCCTGCAGCCTCTTGAAGGCGTGCAGGCCCTCGCCGTACAGCATCGGGATGTGGATGTCGAAGATGCCCAGCAGGCAGTATGCCAGATCCTCGGGCCTCGTCGTGCGCCTGCGGGCAGCCCATGACATCCTCTCGGCCACGCTGGCGCGGGACAGACACTGGTAAACGGACAGACCGGCAGACATGGGGACTCCGATGATGTACTGTGAGCTGATGCCAGTCACCTCCTGGATGACCGTGGACAGCTCCGACTTGACGCCGATCCTGCGCCACGACTTGTCGAAGAACTCCAGGCTCGACGGCGCAAGAAGCTCCTGCAGCGTCCAGCCGCGCGTGTGCCACTTCGACCGCCGGAAGTCGGAGCCTGGCTCCTCGGCACCCTCCGGTGAGGTGACATCTGCGAGGTAGGCAAAGCACACGGCGGCCTTCTCGTACCACCGGAACATGGAGTTGATGGACTCTTGCAGCTCGGCGCTGCTGGACTTGTCGATGCAGAATGTGTCTATCCATAGATATGAGTAGCCATATTCGAGGGCCTTGTCGACGGTACCGTCAATCTTGGCCCAGCCGGGGCGCTTTGACTCGGGGAGTGCGTCCCTCGCGGTCTGGATCTCATTTGGTGAGGGTGAAGAGCATAACGAAGACGCCCCTAAGTGCCGCCGGAAATCTTTGAAATCTTCAAACGTGATCTCCTGATCTTCGCTGCCCCATGTATGTGACAAGATGGCATACCCTCCAGGCACGGATTGCTCGTCGTCGTAGCTTTCCAGCTTATGTGTTTTCGCGTTCAGGAGCCGCATGATCTCTGCACGGTAATCTCACTGTGAATAGATAAGCAGTAGCCTCCGATGACTGTGGACGTAAATATGAGTGGGCCAGCCCCGACGATCATTTCCTTGGACCCAGAAGTGCGGGAGCTAGAGGCCAGTTTGCCGCACGATTATGCATCCGATGTTGTGGGTATGTGCTGTGGCTCAGTGACGCTCGCCTCGAGCTGAAATTTTGGGCTTCGGAAATGAGGCTTGGCTGTCAGCGCCGTCCACAAATCTCCACTCCACGATCCGAAAGCGATTGGTATCAACAAACCACGTGACACAGGCACTCAGACACTCAAGTTCAACCCGACATTTCTGTGGCCCCGGTACTTGCTTGTGAGTGCCAGCAGTCATAAAGGGGAGTGAGTTTACAGTTTTAGTAGAAGATTGTTCCTGAAATTTGCCCTTAGTGACACTAACAGTTGTTGGCCGCATCTTGGCCTTAGAAAGCAATACTTTGCTCAGAAACTGGCGGAAGATGTACATCGTATCAGTCCTTGGCGTCGACGCTTTCAAACTTGTGTGGCTTTTCGGCCACAATCATCAGATTCCTCGGCGAGATTTTGCATTCAAAGATGGGAACAATGTCCACATTCTGAGCCCCGCTCTCGACGAGGAGCCAGTAACGATCAAGAGCAACGATGCTCTCGACCGCTTTGCAGCACAGCACGCTCAGCGTCCACAGGATGGAGATCCTACCCTCGTGGCTCGCGTACCGGGCTTCGTAGTCGGCAATGTCCAGCTTCGATATGATGCTTTGTTCCACGCCCAGACATTTCATCGCACGCCTTGTGAAGCTCTCGAAGTTGGAGAGGTCGCTCTTCCTAATGCCCCAGTTCGGCCTGTCGTGTACCTGAATGCCCTTGTCATGAAACATCTTTTCCAGCAATGACCGGTAAAATTGCTTCCTTGAATAGGTCGACTTGGGCTTCGTCAAATCAGTCCTCGCCCAGTTGTTGGGCGCCTGGCAGCCAGCCATCAGCGCCGTGGGCGTCAGTGTTACATCTCGCTTCCGGAGCCGCTCGCTGATGGGGAAGCCTTCGGGGCAGCTCTCGGAGCGCAATTTCACGTGGTTATAGCAGCACCCGACGCCTGCCAGGTGGGCAACGGAGGGGCTCGTCGTGAAGTACCTGAGCATGTGCTCGGACAGGCTGCCGCAGGCGTGGAGACCCACAAGCAGGCATCTTTGCCCGCCTGCCCAAGCCTCAATCTCCGAGACCAGCGCCGTCGAGCCGTCAATGTATCGGACAATATGTTGGATGCTGTCTTCTGTGATGCCGAGAGACGCGGCAAAGGCTTTGGATCCGGCGACCTGAGACTCACTGCCGTCGATGGCCAGGACACGAAGGGAAGGATAGAGATAGGCAAGGGTGTTGGAGAGGTAGCCCTGCCCGGAGCCCATATCGACGACGTGAGTGATTCCGCTCGCTTTGCAAATGGAATGGATGTAAGGCGCCGCAACAGACACCTCATTGAGCTTCTTTGTCTCCATGCGGTCGGCGAGGACTTTGGGGAGTGTCAGAATCGGCCCTTTACGCTGACTTCGAGGCAGAGAGACTGATTTCAGTTTCTCTAGCCACAAATCAAGGGATCTTGGCAGTCCCTGGGTGCCCTGGTGGCCAAGAGACTGGCTTGTGCTCTCCGAGTCATCATCGTCGATGCTGTCGATCAAATCTCGCTGTGCGATCCGAGCATCTGGAAGTGAGTCCCAATAACTGGTCCACTCCGCTGGCAGCTTGCCCCAGGCATCTTCGATGAAAGCATCGTTCACGTGGACGCCGCCTGTGATCTGGCGCACCAGTGGGGTTTGCATAAAATCGGCAAGGTCATCGGTCAGCTGTTCGGGGCTGTCATAAGACTGAGGCAGGAAGGGCGCTGGCATCGTCCGCCGGGTTCTTAAAACTTAGCACGGGGCTATGCTGGTATTAGAGGAGGAGACATGGAGATCCCCAAGCTCTTATACGCCGTTACAATCTTGCCGAGTGCATCTGCAGTGCAGGAATACGACGTGGGAGCTGTTATTTGTTGGCTAGTCGACGACGTTGTTTGAGTGCCCGCTGGTTCAGTCGAAGATTTTCGTGACAATGCCAGTGTACCCTAACCCTGGAAAACACAGGGTGTTCGCCGGACGGGAGGATTGTAAACCTCAGACGACTATGCCGACACCCGGACAAGGTGGTTCCTCAGCCTGTCAAGGGTCAGCATTAGCGCTTACATCAGAACGGATGGGGCCCAAAGAACAGGCCGAAGACTCACAGGCGTGATATTTGTTCTTTCTCATTACATTGCCTCAGGTGGCACCGCTTCCCGTTGCCAGTGCGCTCGCCTCGCGTGCTTGAAAGTGACTCTCCTTCATCAAATGTGTTGCAGTCTCTTTCCAGACTACCTAGGTAGCCAATTGGGATTCTTGCCGCACGTTTTCTCGCTGGCAGAAAGCCATGGAGTATGGACTGCCTTCCGACACCAAGAGGGATCGCAGCCATTAACTAAAGACGGAAGCCAAGCTGCGGCAAAACCCGTCTATATCTTAGTTTCCCTTGATCTGCTGGCTGCTGGGCCTCCTGTTTGGGCAACGGCTTTCCGATAGTGTGCACCCCGGATGTATGATAGCCCGTCTAGTCCTCGGCTGGGCATTTGAATGACGATGAGGCGTTCTTGAGATGACAGTGGCAACATGCCCAGGTGAAGCGCTGTACAGGTGTTGAGCCGGGGAGGACTGCTGGTATAAAATTAGCACTAGACCTCCCAAGAGTACACTGTACACTTACATACTGTTGATCTGAGTTTCAAATACTCTCGCTTGGAGGAACGTGAAGCCCAATTATCACAACTACACGACCAGGTGTCCATCATGGGCTCATTAACAGACAAGACGTCAAGCGCGCCCGGAGCCAACAGCTCAGAACCATCATCCCCAGGTCTATGGGTCACCGGGATTGGATCAGCTAGCCCGGCATACTGCTTAAATACAGATACAGTAGAGTCATTTGCGGAACGCTTCTATGATATCGAAAAGCCAGGGTCAGTCGACAGCCCTCCGTTCCACGTGGCTCACAGCTGGCGACTGGAACCACAATCTCCTCAATAGTGGGCCACACGTTGTGTAACTAACCTAGGGGAGATTTACAGACTGAAAAAGTTGCTCCAGATTAACAAAACAACCGGCACCAAAACCCGTGCCTCGGTTATCAATTACGGTGCCCAACTCCCCGAGTATTCCGGGCCCCCTTCGATCTCCGACCTCGACACCCGCTTCAGAGAAGCCGGTGTGGAGATGGCAGTGGAGGCGTGCCGCCTCGCCCTGGAGGAATGGGGCGGGGAGGCAGGCAGCATCACGCACACGGTCGCCGTGACCTGCACGAACCAGGGCAACCCGGGCTACGACCTGCTGGTGGCCCGCCGGCTCGGCCTGGCCAGCACCACCCAGCGGACGCTGCTCCACGGCGCGGGGTGCGCGGGCGGGCTGGCGATCCTGCGCGCCGCGGCGGACATCGCCTGCGGCGCCGCGGCCAGGGACTGGCGGCCCGCGAGGGTGCTGGCCTTCGCGTGCGAGCTGTGCACCCCGCTCCTCGGCCTCGAGCTGGCCGGGGCCGAGGCGTGCGGCGGCGCCGACCTGGGGGCGCTCAACATCGGGGCCGCGCTGTTCGGGGACGGGGCGGCGGCGTTCGTGCTCTGCAACGAGTACGGGATGCAGCCAGGGGGCGAGGGCGGAGGTGTGTTGCGGCTGTGGGAGTGGGCCCACGAGACGATCCCGGATACGCTGGACCGCATGAGCTTTTATGCGGAGCCCCGGGGGTACCGCATGCTCCTGACGCGCGAGGTGCCTTCTCTCACGACGGGCGCGATTCGGCCTCTGTTTGAGCGGTTGTTGGTGGGGTTTCGACGGAGGACGGATCTGGAGGTGGCCAGCGCCACTGACTTCGACTGGGCTCTACATCCTGGCGGGCAGACGGTCATCAGCAAGGCACAGGATCTGCTGGGGCTGACAGACGAGCATATCCGGGCCACAAAACAGATTTATGAGACGCGAGGCAACTGTTCCAGCGCTGCTGTGCTCATGGTTCTCGACTTGCTTCGAAATCTCGGCCACGGGAGGGATGCTGTGGTGGCTACCTCGTTCGGACCCGGTCTGAGTATTGAAATGGCCTTGTTGACGCGGTGCCGGGCACGAGATTAGGTGGTCTGGGCCATCTTTTTGCTTGCCAGTGGTTGCCAGTTGGAGGTCGCACATCGCATTCCGCGGAATGATTATGGTGCAGACTTCGATTTTGACGGATTTGAGTGTGGCATGGCATGCCATTGGTATAACGTACTCCCCGTCTTACGTCAGACACGGATTTACGAGCATAGAGGCCGGGAAATACTTCAGGAATACTCCACGCAGCTCCAATGTGAAGATGAAGAGATTGTGGTAAGTTTTTTTTTTTTTTTGTTCCAAGTTTGTGCTGGCAGAAAGTATAGCCCACATGAACCATCGAGCCAACGCCAAATTCCGTCATCAAACGGACGAGGGCACAGCCGTCTGACCGTCTTCAGGCGGGACGCACCAAAAGCGTTCGCCCAAATTCATCCTCCGTCCACCCCCCACTCAGTACATGTACTCAGACCAGACACACTCGGGCATTCCAGATCGGCAGTAAGTGCCATTGAGCGTGACCAGGTTCGCGTTATACTCAACGCCCCCCGCCTCGTTAGGCTTGATAGCATCGTTGGGAATCCATTGCAGTCCCTGAGCCCAGCAGGCATCGTGGGGGGGCAGCGGGCAACGGTGGTCGGCCCCAGGGGAGTTCGTCTTGATGATCAGGAGGTTGCCCCTCTCGCCGAGGTGGTTCTCGACGTTGGACCTCCAGGCGAAGCGGAAGTCGTAAGGTATCGAGTTGTTCTTGTGTTGGCTTTGAAAACGGCTGGGTCAGCAGCTGCTAGGAAACGGGGATTTGTGGTGGGCGGGACGGGGCCCGAGGCCAGCCGACCGTGGTACAAACATTGGAGGCTTACAATGGGTCAATTCTCGTGCACTTGGCGTCATCAAATCCATCCAACTTGGTTGGGAAGGAGGGCGCAGTCGTGTTGCAAAACGCCGCATCGAGGTTGGGAAGCTCACTAACACTCATCGTATAGCTTCTTTGCGTCAGCGATATCTTCTTTCTAGCCCATTCGATCGTACTTACCGAGCGGTTTGGTTGTCCTGGCCAGTAAACGCTCCGACACGTACCAGTTTCCAGGAAACTGGGTCGGCGGACCCGTTGCCTGGGACCGTGTAGTTGGACGGAATGGTGGGAACGCTGGGGTCGAAAGAGATGGTCTTTGAGGCAGAAGTGTGGCTTCCGTTGGCAGAGGGAAGAATCGTCGTTGTGAAGCTTGTGGAGTTGGGCGCAATGGAGACGCTGGGCGTCGATGTGGTGTTCCAGTTTCCCCAGGGAGGACCGGTGCTATGACTAGCAGAAGGAAACACGGTGGCGTTGAAGGTGATGTTGTTTGGGATGTAGATGCTGGGCTCGAAAGAGGCGGTCTCGGAGGCAGTAGTCTGGTTTCCAGATGGCAGGCCAACAGAAACGGAAACCGTGGTGAGAATGGAGCCGGACACATCATACAAAACAGTGGGCCTGTAATGAGTCGTCGAGGAGGCGGAAGTCGACCAGTTGATACTGGCTAGACCACCCCATACCAGCGTGGCGAGGCCAACAAACAAGGTCATGATGAAGCTCATGATGGGCAAGGTTGATGAATGGCTGCCTTATGGAAGGGATTCGGTGATAGCCAAAGGGGGAGAGTGATGGTGTGGAAGAGAGAAGGGGCCAAGGTCGACTTTAGGAGTTGTGGGAGGATGTTCTGACGACTGGGGAGTTGGCTGAGAGGAAAGAAAGGGGGAGGGGAAGGGGGTAAAAACTAGACAGTTTGCGATCTGAGGTTAAAAAGGTCTTTCGTTCGGTCGGATCAGTGACTGGAAGCTGTGACTTTCGAGTGTGACTAGCTCTCACTGCTAGGCGACATTAGCAGTTAAAGTTGGGCAAAATTGGGCTACGAGGTTTTAATTCCATTAATTGGGCTAGGAGCCTTGCCAGCTGCCCTGCTTGACTCCTCCCCTGTCGGATCTGAGGATGATCACTCCGCTATTATTCCCCCACGACTTACATTCCTGATGTTAGATCAAGAGATCTGGGGCCTTTCTAACACGAAATATCTTGTGAATCAAAAGAAGCTGGCAAAAACCTCTCGGTTGTGGGCTTACGATGGTACATGTCTCCTGGGCATGGGGGCATCACCCATGACAACCCCACGTCCAGGGAGATCCGAACTGGGGCTCGAGATCATGCTGCACACAACCCAATCGACCATTTCCATGACTTCCACCGAATCATCTGTAATTTATCAACTCCATATCGCATGAGAAAACCCAGGTTGTGCTGCCCTGGCAATGTTTGCTGAAGTACGGCCGTCGGCCGCCGAGTGACCATGACGGATGCTGGAATACTCGGGCCTCTTGTAGTAATTTCAAAGATTGTCCTTCTCCTAGTTCCCTTCCACGCTACTTGTGATACGAGAATGCCAATTTCGATCCATTTTTCTCCCATTCTCTCCGTAATAAAGTGCAAGGTTGCTCACCTTTCGAGATGTCCTCGGACCAGCTCCCGAGGTCCCATTGCCGCAGTCCTGAGTACTACTTCCTTTCGGAGCATCTCGACGTCCGGAGCCAGCGAGGCTAAACTCTTGTTTCCCATGAATTCTGACCACACATTAGACTTTCTCCTGCAACATATCTCTGCCTGCCCAGGCAGACGTCATACAACACTGCTCGGAATTGAGGACCTTCGCCTGACCCGAGGTTGACGCTGGCCACGCCTTGTGTTGAAGACTGATAGTTGTTGCCAATCTGAGGCCCATACGTGCAATCATCTTGAAGACTACGATAGTAACAGAGACGTGGATTCAAGAACAATTGAAGAGGCACCATCTCTACTCAACATCTCTCAATTGTGCCGGTCAGTTGATCGTTTGCATTTTGACATCCATGGATCACGGCAGGTTCTTTTTTCCGTCCCCACGCTGGCAATCTAAGTCCAAATTTATTTGTACACATGATGATGACGATCAAATTTCATTCATACAATGCAGGGGCCTACGGGTTCTTTATGTTGACAGACTAAGCCCTCTGATGTTTCAACCCTTCATGCCCTTGACAAGAGCATAGAAGCGCGAACCTTTGTCAATTCTTTTTCACTTTTTTTAGCTTTTTTTTTCCACCTTTTTTTAAAGCAAAAATTAGCGGCTGAGCGCACTAAGTCACGTCATCTTTCCAGTGACCGGAAAACAACACTACTAACTACTCTTCATCCCCGCCGGAGACGAAGATTTAAGACTTCGCAGTCTCACTTAGCAGGACTTGCACGGTCTACGCAGAGCATGTTGGCGATCTGAGGCACCCATTCACTTTCACCTCTGCACCATAATAAAATTGCGATTGACAAGCTTCGCTGACAAGCCAATGGCAGGGCGTATCTATAACATCATCCATGGATAGATAGCCAGTCTTATATGGGAACATTGAAAGTCGTCGTGAGCCCCCCGTTAACCCCTCTCACTATTCACCAGACAACAACCACTACCACCACAGTATGCATGTCGAAGTGGATTCTCCGAGTCATCGAGACCACCAGACCAATGAGCTCAGGTTGACCCACCTGCCGGTCAACTCTCTTTTCCTAAATTCGAATGGTGTTCACTGATCACAGTAATGCAAGGGTATGAGAGCCGACATGGCATGGCCGTTGCCTTGTGACGCACAGAAGGTGACTGTCCTCATAACTGGCCGGCCTGCGTCGGCGCCCGGAAACTCCGCACGTCCACCCGACGACCACCGTGGGCGGTAATGCTCCCCGTCGCAGGGGGAGAACACTCCCGTCCAGATGCTAAGCACCTACCCAAGGCATTGGAGACGGGGAAACATGCAGACAACCGACAGCCGAGCCACCACACCATAGAGAGGATGAGATACGATTACCGAACTCATGCTATTGATTCGGCCTTCTCTCTCCCGTGCGCGGGTTGGTCTACTTACTTACTACCATCCGGCCGGTCCCGGTCTCAACGCCCGCCCGAGCACAAAGAGAGAGCATCACCGAGAGCTTGTCACACCGGATCGGAGGCAGATCGAGCGGCCGCCACATGTGACAAAAGGGCCTGGACCGGACTCCAGCATAAACCCGACGTTGTCTCGCCGGCTCGCGCCCCGGCAACTGCCAGGGCTGCGGGGCCGGCCGGATCAGGTGGGCCACGCCGGCGGCCAGGCCGCCGAGCAGAGCGAAAAAAAGTCTCCGGCGACTGTCTTGGTCTTGCGGCGCCCGGGGGCGCCCGGGGGGGGGGGGGCTGAAGAGAGGAGGGCTGAGATGAGGCCAACAGGGAAAGTAGATGAGGCCGGCCGGTGAGTAGGGGAAGAAAATGTGGCCAGGGCGGACAAGGGGGTAGGTAGAAGTCAAAGGGAGGAGGTTCGTAAGGGGGCGAAGTGTGAACGTGTCAGTGCGACACATTCAGCGATCAGTACTATATCGCATTCACAGCATTCCCACGGGATCGCAACTGGGCGAAGAAAGAATGCGTGTCAAAAGCTCGCGTGATCGTCAGAGAGGCGTGTACGACGCGTTCCTCTGCACGCGGCAAGTCTCACTTTGGTTCACTCGGCTGGGAGAGAGCAGTCACGTGGTGATGTCAAGACGATGTTGTTGGCCTTCGTTGAAGAACACCCCCGCCCTGATGATCTCAAGTTCTCTAGAGAATCGTAATAGACATACATACACAAGAAATGTATTACAAGATAGAAAATGAGTAAGTTTGTTGCCCGATGCACCCCAGACCCTACCGAGGCGCACCGCCTCCCCCTTCTCCTTCGTCGCACCATCGCGAGACACGTCAAGATACAATGTCTCGCTCTTAACCGCCCCATGTCTCACAACATGGCTGGGGAAGACGTGGCACATATCCCAGTTAGCCTCGGCCGCACATTCGGATCGCCCGCGTGGCCCCCGTTGTCATCCATGGGACTGTAGGAAAGAAGATGAAGAAAATTCGATGACGCCGGTGTTACCACGTGTGCATGGTGTTATATGATCAATGATGACGATTTTGTGCTCCCTTTGCCCCCCCACCCCCCAAATGCGTTGGCCTGTTTAGCCACGTTTGTTTTCCCCTCCTGTTGTTGCTGTGCATGTGATTCCGGGTCCGCAGCGACATGCAATGCATAAAATGCCCCAAAGAAAATCCAACAAGAAATAAGCAATCAATTCTCCAATTTTTCTTTCTAAGTGAAACGCTCGATTGTGTCGCCGTGAAGGAGGTGTCCATGAAAATTCGCTCCAAATGTTCAAAGACGGGTATTTTGGCGACGGGCGGCGGCCGGGGGCGCGAGGGCAGGCTTCGTCGTTGCCGAGAACGACTCAGATGGGGTGGAACAAGTCTCTAATTCCCTCCGAAGGGGGGGGAGGAGGGTGACTCGCGAGCCCAGCATCTGTGAACCTGAGACCTGGCCCCCAAGCCCAGACCGCATGTACCACTCTATTTCGCATCATCCGCGGGTGCATGTGCAATCACAACCGCCCACACCTCGACAGCCTCTCCATTCGCCTCAGGGGACGCCGCCGCCTCAGACACTGTTCACAGCAGTCGTCGTGTCGCTCTTGGCCTCGGTGCCGGCCTTGCTGGCGGGCTGGCGGTCCTCGTAGCCCAGCTCGGTCTTGGTGCTGAGCGCCTCGCGCAGCTTGCTCTCGCCGCGGTGCATCCAGACGTTCCAGCCGCTCTGGCTCAGGGGCCACAGCACCTTGTTGTCGAGGCTCTCGATCCACTGGTGCGGCTTGGGCTTGGGCTTGGAGGCGATGATGTCAAGCTCCGAGGCGATCTGCGCGCAGTACAGCTCCATCGGGAGGTCGTTGACGTCCTGCCCGAACGGGTTCTCGATCTCGCGGCCGATGAAGAGCAAGCCCAGGATGATGTAGCCGGCCGCGATCGTTGCGGGGATCGTCACCCATCGGAGCACGCCCACCAGCTGGAAGGGGAGGAGGAACACGTAGACCCATGTAATTTGCGAAATGGCGATGGCGTAGGCGATGGGCAAAGGGGTGGTGAGCACGCGCTCGGTTCCCGTGAGGACGTCGTTGAGGAAACCGAGGTTGTTGACTGGGAACGCAGGTCAGCTATGTGAACAGTGGTGTCCGGCCACGTCGGCAATGTCGGGGAATGGGAACTCGGCTTACAGGCAATGGTTTGTTGCATGGGGATAGTCAGCTGGCCATTCTCGATGATATCATCAATGAAGGTGGCCAGATAGTTAAGGATCTCGAGGGGCAGGTTTCCCAGTGGCCTGACGGCCTTCTTGATAGCCTTCCGGGGGTTGCTGGCTGCAAACGAGACCCCAAGGTATTCGCCAGTTTCCCTCAGCTTGTTGTGCTTGCGGGGCAGAGCGGTCTCAGGTGTCTCCAGAGTCGCCTGTTGAGCGAAGGTGTCGAGATGCCCCACGAGGTTCGTGAGGTCTTCGTGGTCGGTGTAAGGCTCAAAGCGCAACTTGTGCTTGAGAGACACAGAGAATGCGACGAGGAGGTTCATTGCCGTCCTGTGTTGCACAGAGCGTTAGCACAGTTGAGCCGTGCCAGATGCGAGACCGGGACTCACAGCTTGGCCAGGATGTCCTTCTCCTTGCTTTCGGGCCGTTCCTTGGTGTGGAGCCAGAAGACGCGCCCCAGGTTTTGGCACGTCAAGATAAGCTGGGCCCAGTACTTTCGGCCCTCCATGTATCGCTCGTAGGCGCTCGAGTTTCGGAAACTCAACCCGAGACTGACGACGAAACCGGTGACGGTGAGGAGGACAGACTGCACGCTCACTTCATTGTGGCAATTTTGTTAGCGTCTCGACTATTGTCCACGGAGGTAGAATTGCAGGGGAAACATACAGTTGACATCAGTGAGTTCCGTCACGAGTGTCACGCACGACGCCCAGCCACCCAAGATGAGCAACGGAATAACCATCTTTGGCAAGATGCTGCCGTGCATCTGCATGAACATTGGCCATTTGGAATGCTTCAGGATATCTCGAGGACCCGTCTGGGGGATGCGTGGTTAGCAATGGCTCATGGACCCATCAGCTGGGTTTTGGTGGCAGTGCCGCCGACAGATGCCGTGCTGGTAATGCTACGGCAGCATGGCGTTCCTAGGCGAGTGAAGCTTACAAAGTAATCGTCGAGATCTAAACTCGTGTGCTGGCGGCTGAAAGGGTTTGGCGTGTTTGCTCTTGATCGCAGAATGGACTCGACCTGCTCCAGAGGAGGCTGCTCGTCGGAAGGCCGGCGTGTCGGGTGGGCGGCAGCGTCGCCGTTGCCATTGGCAGCGGTGTTGGGGGCGTGGTATTCCCCGCCTTCCGCCATGTTGAGCAAGGTCAATTGGTGACGGCTTGGGAGTCTTGACAGGGAAGTTGGTGTGCGGTGGGGTTCAAGCTCGAAGAGAAGAGCTGGACGCTTGGGTGCTTAGGAAATATGTGTACCCCAACGGCAGGAACCAGGCAGAGCAAATACCACTCGACGAGGTGAATGTAAACAGTGATGAAAATGAATAAAGCTTTAATAAGCGCGAGAATATGGGAAAGAGTGTAAGGAAGGACAGTTGCACAGTCAAAAAGGAAATCGAGATGTCCGGAACTCGAGAGATCAACGGCAGTGGACTATGTCACGCATCGATGGAGAAAGAAAACTACTAAGTTGAGGTTCGATGGGGACAAGATAATTATTTGGGACGGGCTGCGGTTCGTGTAATGCAGGCTGGCTGGTCCTTGAAGGGTCCCCACACAGACGCAGCTCAGCCATTGAATCGTGACCAAGGCTGCCAGAAATGGAAGCACGGGGCCGTGTCAAGGACCAGCCAGGGCCGTGCCAGGGACACTGGCGAGACTGGGCAGATCGGGAGGCCCAGTCAGGTCCAAGTCAATGTAAGGGCCCACTTCGTGACCGGCAGTAGGGGACGGTGGTGGAAGCACTTGAAACAGCAGCTCAATTCCGCTGGCTTGGCCAAGAAATAGGGGGCCGCCCCCCGGGGGTTTGCTGGGGGCCAACAGAATGACTGGCAGGTTTTCTTTGCGAGTCTGGCGTGTCTGGCGTGTCTGCGTGTGCACTGCAACACCACCCACTGCGTGGCTCAGGAGGATCGGCGATTCAGATACCGGAACGAGCAATTAATCCATGGCGGCAAGCCGCCTGTCCGCCTGGGGAGGCGGCAGCAGAAGCAAGTCCTTCAGCAGGTGAATGGTTGGGCGGTCGATTCCTTGGATTATTGCAATGCATGTACTTCTGTACCAACTGCCTGCGAGCCTGCACATGAAGGGGGCACTGGCACTTCAACGGCGCGAACGCAAAGAAAGGGCAAGGGGGAGGAAAAACAAACCTCAAGCGAGGAGGATCTTCACAAGTGGAATGTCAGCACAGCTCAGGGGGCCCTAGCTGAAGCTCGCGGCCGGCCTAACTGGATCCCAAGGGAGCGGGCTCGTTAGCTATGGGAAGAAAGTGGAATAGTCGACGGCCGGAAAGCCTGGTTGTCCGTCTGCAAGCCATGCCACATGGGAATGGAGGCCCACCAAGTTCTGCCCATCTGCTGCGCCTGTGGTTGCGTACCAACGGCTGCAGGGAGCGGGACCTACATTAGTGGGGCCCCTTGGGATGACGGGGAAGCGGCCCCAGTGCTTTAGCCTCTGGCCATGCCTGTTCATTCTGGCCATGGCGGAGGTGGATCTCATCAATGCCGGTGGGCCTTGCCCGCTTTGTGTGCAGGATCCAAGATCGTCCCGTGCGTTTGGTAGTCTGTGTTCTAGAATTGTCAGAGCAGAAGAACTAGACTCGGCGGGAGGCCCGGGAGTGGCAGCTGTTAGAAAAGTGCGTCTTTGCCGTGCCGTGCTTCGCCGACATCAGCCCAGGTAAACTGATTGATGAGCCTTGACGGCGCTTGACGAGGAAATTCATGAATACAATGGCACGGCACGGCATGGGCGGTGTGAACGAGGGTCCCGATGGCCTTGAAGGATTGCTCAGCTGCGGCACAGCTTGCGGGCCCCGGCACGAAAAGTACGCGCGGGCAGTCGTCTTCGCCCTCAGTGGGGATGCCAGGCTGCACCATGGTGGAATATGGGAATATCCGGCCGTCAATCGCGGCGAACTTGGAGGTCTCTTCTGGTTGTGTTGGCCGACCGTCAGCAAAATGCTCCATCTTGTGGCTCTCAGCCCGTGGTTGTGAGTATCGGCAGCGGCAAAGACGTGCAGCGTCGGGTCTTGGGTTTGTAGGCGTTTGAGGGTGCTAAGGTTCCTTCATGGGCCAGGACAAGGCGGGCATGAAATGTTTCAGACGGCCGAATGAAGAACATGCCTCGCAGGGCGAGGCATGGTTGCGGGCCGCTCTTCGGGTTCGGGGAGCTTGAGTAGCGGCGGACGGCCGTCTTAAGGCCCGAAGGTGTGCTGCGCTGTGCTCACTGCTGACCGCGAATGGAGCTTAATTCAGCCCGGGCTGGTAGATACAGAAAACGAACAGACTGCAGCCAATGCATCGGAGAGTTTCTGATGCGGCGCCCATGCCATGGCCGTCTCTGTGAAGCTACCTAGGGCTGCTCGGTAGGCTCTCCAGATTCTCCATCGAGACTGAAGGCACAGACTTTTTTGCGGACTGGGCCCTGCTGGGGCTGCTGGAGGGTGGAGAGTGGAGAGTGGAGCGAGATGGCCGAAAATACACCACCTTCGTAGGCATGTAGTCTACTGTGGAAGCCTCGCCGCAGAGAGACAGATGCAGCAAGCAGTCCCATAGTGTACGTGGCGCCCCAGGGCAGACACGTCCCTCGGTTTGAGGTGCAGAAGGTAACGGGATATGCTTGCTGCGAATCCGGAGACGCACCCCCTGTTTGTGCCTAGAACCAGGGAGATGTCGGACTTGAAACAGCTGCTCGGCTGCAGAGCCGGGTTACGGGAGAGCGATCATGGCGCCTTTTGGTCGAGGCGCATGCGGCGAGGTGCAACAGAGGTGCAGCTGAGGTGCAGCTCGTGCTGGGCGACGCAGGCGAACATCATGCGAAGCTGTCAGTCAGTCTTGACGTGATGCTGAGGGCTTTGGCCTCGTGTCGTCAGAGGTGAAGTGGCTGCCTCCAGCTGCAGGTAATCTATGATGAATCCACTTGTCGCACGAGCCTGTTTGGGTCGAGCTGGGCTAGGTTGACGACGATCTGGGTATGGGTTCTTGGGTCTCAGACCGTCCTGACTGTCCAGCCCTTGTTGGTGGCACGAGCCAGAGTGCAGTGGGAGCATCGTCGAGATGCACGAGGGAGCAAGACTGCGAAGTAGGCCTCATCAAAACTGGAGGCCCATGCAGAGGATACTTGCGTCTTACGTAATCGGTAGGCGATCGACTCGTGAGGTACTTTACCCAGAAATGGTGTACCTCGGTACCTGCCTGCTTCCCCTACCCCTGAGTTAGCTTATTCATCTCTCTGGCTGTGCTCGGGACCAATGCAGGCGCCCCCTGCCGGCCCGGAGCAGACGACAGCAGACGATAGCTTCCTACCATGCCCTCCCCTCAAACTGCAGCCCGTCCATTTCGAACCGAGTCCCTTCGAGTCGAGTCGAGTCGAGTCGAGTCGAGTCGAGCCAAGACAAGACAAGTCAAAGACGAGCCAGCCAATGTTCCTAGCCGGCTCGGTGCCCTGCCAACCAGCATAACCCTCCACCCGCCTCCTCCACCGCCCAACCACCGCGGCGAAGATGCTGTCCGGCATCCTCATCTTCAACCAAAAGGGCGAGAACCTCATCTTCCGCGCCTTTCGCAATGACTGCCGCCCCCGCCTCGCCGATGTCTTCCGCATCCAGGTCATCAGCAACTCGCAGGTCCGCTCGCCCATCCTGACCCTGGGCAGCACCACCTTCAGCCACGTCAAGCACGAGAACATCTACCTGGTCGCAATCACAAAGAGCAACGCCAATGCCGCCCTCGTCTTCGAGTTCCTCTACCGCCTCATCCAGCTCGGCCGCGGCTACTTTGGCAAGTTCGACGAGGAGGCCGTCAAGAACAACTTCGTCCTCGTCTACGAGCTGCTCGACGAGATCATCGACTTCGGCTACCCCCAGAACACCGAGACCGACACCCTCAAGATGTACATCACCACCGAGGGCGTCAAGTCCGAGAACAAGTTTGAGGACTCGGCAAAGATCACCATGCAGGCCACCGGCGCCCTGTCCTGGCGCAAGGCCGACGTCAAGTACCGCAAGAACGAGGCCTTTGTCGATGTCATCGAGGACGTCAACCTGCTCATGTCCGCCACCGGCGCCGTCCTGCGTGCCGACGTCACCGGCCAGATCATCATGCGCGCCTACCTGTCCGGCACCCCCGAGTGCAAGTTCGGCCTCAACGACCGGCTACTCCTCGACAATGACGGCCTGCTCAGCCTCCCCAGCGGCAACAGGATGGGCACCAAGGCGACCAAGGCCGCGGCTGGTAGTGTCACCCTCGAGGACTGCCAGTTCCATCAGTGCGTCAAGCTGGGCAAGTTCGACTCCGACCGCATCATCTCCTTCGTCCCCCCCGACGGCGAGTTCGAGCTCATGCGCTACCGGGCCACCGAGAACATCAACCTGCCCTTCAAGGTCCACGCCATAGTCAACGAGGTCGGCAAGACCAAGGTCGAGTACAGCATCGGCGTCAAGGCCAACTTCGGCACCAAGCTGTTTGCCACCAACGTCGTCGTCCGCATCCCCACGCCCCTGAACACCGCGAGGATTACCGAGAGGTGCACACAGGGCAAGGCCAAGTACGAGCCCGCAGAGAACCACATCGTCTGGAAGATCGGGAGGTTCACCGGCCAAAGCGAGTTCGTCCTGAGCGCCGAGGCCGAGCTCACATCCATGACCAACCAGAAGACGTGGAGCAGGCCGCCCCTGAGCATGAGCTTCAGCCTCCTGATGTTCACGAGCAGCGGCTTGCTGGTGAGATATCTCAAGGTGTTTGAGAAGAGCAATTACAGCAGTGTGAAGTGGGTCAGGTATATGACCAGGGCCGGCAGCTACGAGATCAGGTGAGCTTTTGCGATACCACCCGCCACCCACACAGCTACTAACATCCATCTTCCCCAGATTTTGAATAACGCATCCTCGTGTAATTTTCGATCTTCTACAGCATGGCGAGGCGTTCGGGGCACATGTAGGGCGGCGGCGGGCAACCAACTTCCAGTGCACGCCGTAATCATCAAAGCGGGCGTTGCCAACAGATGAAGCTTCAGACCTCTCACAACAGGCTCGGGGACTCGGATCCAGGCACGCCTGGTCGGCCAATGCAGCCTTGCCGACCAACTGAGGCTTATCAGTTTTCCCACTTGGAACTGCCCACCTCCGGCCCAAGTATTCACGGCGTCGTTGACCAAGTCAAGCCTGGAGCATGATGCACGGTGCGAGGATCAAGCCAATGTTTCGTCCGAGGCGTACGCATGCCAAGCAAATCGTGGAGATGCCAAGATGTATGGGCAAGTCAGAACGTGCGGTCAGCTTGCGTGACGCGCATCCGGGCCGTCCGGAGATCGGCGTCAAGGCCACGGCCGGACGAAGCGGACTATCCTTGTACGGTCTCGGGCTTCCTCTGTCGACCGAGCCCGATGAGAAACTTCGATCGCGTGGCGGATAGGCGATCTGTACATATCATCTAATTCAAGGACATTTTAACCGAGGCATAGGCCACAAGTCATCTCAGCACTGGTTGGCCTCGCCTATGCTTGCCAATATGAGATTCCAATTCTCGAGGGCTTGATGTACACATGACGGGTTATAGTGGAGACTGCAGGCCAGTGACTACGCGGTCAAGACAATGAGACTACTCCAAGGCTCCGCGGAATCGAACTGATCAAACGTTACTGCCTCTCTTTTCTTGACGCACCCCAATCGCAGTCCCGCTCTCACTCTCAACCATCTCACTCTACTTTGCCCTGACATCGTGGTTCCCAAGCCCTAGGGAAGTGGAGAGGCTCAGGACCGACAGAGCTACCGCGAGGTAAAATGTTCTGTCAAAGGAGATCGCGTACGATCTAACCACGGCCGGCAGGTCGTCTGCAGAAACAGTCTCGCGGAATGCTGTGGCTCCCGCGGCGATGACTGCTTCTGGGTTGACATGCGGCTCTGGCGCAGATTTGGGAAGCGAGGCTGTCGTCGAAGATGGTGTTGGCCAAGGATATCAGCACAGCGCTACCTAGGCCTTGAATGAATGTAAGCATTGCCATGGCCACAGCAATCTGCGACGGCTGGCGGACGGTTTGCACGGCGACGAGAGCCTGAATGGTGGGGCAAAGTCAGCAAATCGCCGCCTAAGGAGTGAAGCAGGGGCAAAGAAAATTGGACATACCATCTGCATACCCGCACCGCGACCGACATAATATAATCTGGTATCCGATCCGCGCCCCGGTGTTGGTGCCAGCCGTCCAGGTCGAGATGAGCCCCGACCCAATGCTTGACAGGACAGCCGAAAATATAGCCCACGGGGTGTAGTACCCCAGCTTGCTGACCGCGAAGCCACTCAGCACGGCCGTGATGAGCTGGGAGACGATGCTCGGCAGCATGTGCACGCCGGCCGTGAACGGCGACAAGCCCTGCACCGACTGGAAGTACAGCGGCAGGAAGTAGGACGAGACGAAGGTGCGGCTGAACAGGCACAGGTTGGTCAGGCTGCCCGCGACCACGACCCTCTGGCGGGACATGCTGAGCGGCACCGTGGCGTCCCGGCTGCCGACGCGCCACTCCCACGCGACGAACAGCTAACCCACCGCCCCGGCGCCGCAGAAAAGCCCGATCACAGCCGCAGAGTCCAACGTGTACGCACTGCCGCCGCCGCCGCCACCGTAGTGCAGCGCCAGCAGCAGCAGCATCACCACGGCCGGGACGAGCAGCGCGGCGCCGACGAGGTCGAAGCGGCGCCACAGGCCCGGGGGCGCGGCGAAGGCGCGGATGGGCGCCTGGGGCGAGTGCTCGGCGAGGGCGAGGGGCCGCGGCGTCGCCGACGGGGAGGTTGACGTAGAAGCACCAGCTGGGACACGCCCATGAGGAGGCCCGTGACGGCGGGGCGGCGGCGATGATGGTCAGGGCGCCGTTGAAGAGACCCCAGGTGACGAGCCCGCGACGGCGCGCAGACGAGGGAGCCCAGCTCGAAGAGGCACACCGAGGCGACGTAGGCCGGCTTGTTGGGGATGTAGTCACCATCGAGCGATAATGCTCCACGAGCAAAATCAGCCGGACAGCCGATCGGGCCGCATTGTCGCGGAGGCAGGAGTTGACACCCGCCAACGCCGATATCCCAAAGAGGCTGATGTCAGCCAGACACTCACAGGCTGACAGCACGTGGAAGCCCTTCTGGGTCGTCTTGAAGCCCACATCACCCTCTGCCCGTTCCACCAATCCCATGACACTCAGCTTGGTGAGGCAGTCATGGGAATATGCAGGCCACCCGAGCGCCTCGAAAAGGGGTAGCTTCTCGATGGGCTGACAGGGAAAATTGACGATAACGGAGAGCCAGCCCGCCAGATAACCATCCTCCGGCTTGATGAGGTGCTCGGCGCGCTGGGGAAGGCCACTGGTGTTTCCAATGAAGCAAACCATTGGGGCTTGGATGCCGCCCGGACCCTTCATGCCAGACTCCAGCCTGTACTGCGCCGCGCTCAGCCGAATGGCCGCGCTGACACAGAGACGCTCCTCCTGGTTGTATACAAGCTTTGATGCCGGGGGGCTATTCACCGTCATTCCGACCCGCTCGAAAGGAAGCCCGCATGGGAAACCATCATATGGCATACAGATCAAGTGCCCCTGGGCTTCACCAGATGCATCCTGTTCAAACGCCGGTAGGACCTCGCCCGTGGGCGCAGCACATGGCCACGCCCTGAATGGGTGCCTGAAGACCGAAAGAGCCCCCGTGTCAAGGTCCTCTACCGTGGCGTCGAGGGAGCTGAAGCGTGCTCGTGTAGAAAACACCACTACGTTCATGCCCAAGTTCTTTAGCACATGGGCGACATCGATGGCGCATGCCTGGATGCCGTCTTCGTCCCATACGCATTGTTTCACGTGGTCGTCTTCGGTATGATCCTCGCCCCTGAAAACGATATCCAACGACGGCCGTCCGTCTGGAGCACCCATGAGCCGCATTGGATGCTGGAGCCACTCTTGTGGGGCCGACGAGTGTGACAGACCTAGGATCTTGATCCAAGGGCCTTCCGGATCCCCCGCAAGCCTCGCAGCCGCCAAAGCAAGCATGTCCCTCGCAATAATGCCCCCTATCCAGACGCCTAGTTCGTGCTCGAGCACAACGACCGTATTCTGTATAAAGGCCGGCGTGTCCTTTCCGACAAGATCCCCGAGGTATTCGTGAAGGGACGAGTATGTGGTAAAGGCTACCTGTGGCGGCTCTCCCTTCCCCGACCAGAACCCCATGCAACCGTCAGACAACGTCACGGCCTGGGCTAGGTCCTGCTCCAAGAGACTGGCCTCCAGCGCCGTCGCTCGTACGTAAATGATGTTGGTCGTAGGGTGGTCTCCTGGGCCATCGCACAGCACCGATGCCAGCTGGGAGCTGAGGTCCCCCATCTGGCAGTAAATCCCCCCAATGGCACATCCCTTCGCCGCAGCCCATGCCCGAATCTCTTTGATGTGGTCCCGGGAGAGAGCCATCTTGAAGTTATAATTGGAACAGCTGGCAGTCGAGTCGCAGGTTATGAATCGAGCAACGGTCGGTTCGGTCGGGGTCGGTGGTCGGGAAGGTGGCGTTGGACGCTCCGGTGAGCTTGAGAACTCTAGAAACAGCCCAAGACCTGCCTTTTCTTTCTTTCTTTTTTTTTTTTTTTGTTATTGTTTCTGTGTACTTAAATGATAACGCAGGGCTCCCTGCTACCCATGAATTGTTTGAGCAAATACCTAGGTACATTAGTCGCATTCACTCACAGTAACTTAAAGCACAGGGCAGGTAAAGCAAACACCACTCCAAAGCCCCACGGAAAACATTGAACAAATCGAACTACCTGTCCCACAGCAAACGCGCCCTCCTTGGCCCTGACTTTTGGTAGCTTCTTCATCTTCCAGGTCAAACAAAGTAAACGTCTCCGGCCCCTATTCTCCTGTCAATTCAAATCTCCTTTGTCACCGCTCTTGGTCTCGACATGGCCCCCAAGGTCAGTGCCATCGCAGCGATGGACAACGCCGTACAAGAACGCGTCAGTGCCGACTTCAAGCAGGCTGTTGAGAAATTTCGAGGGTTTCTCGCCGCCAAGCGGCCGATCCTGTCGGTGGATGACTATGATGCCTTGTCACCAGTCTACACAGGAGGACCGCACTGGAGTGCACAAGAAGAAGAAGCGCTGCAAGCCACGGGCAAGTACGCGTGCATCATGGCTGCGGGCGGGACGAGCATCCGGGCCAAGAACCCCGGGGCGAGGCTGCTGTGGAGCCTTTTCCCCATGGTATACCACTGCCTGCCCACCGATTTGTTCTCCTGGGCAAACCAGATTGATGTCGACACTTCCAAGACTGTCGATGTCGTTTTCCGGGATGTCAGGCAACGCAATGTTATATGGTCCAGTGGGTTCTGTCATGCCCTGACAACATTCACCATGCACGGCTTTTGGACATATAACAGGCAGTGGGACCTGCCCGTCATCGCGCAGCTAATGCAGCTCGCGGTGATTTGCCGCACAAATGACTGCCGCGGCTGGCGCCTGGTGAACCATACCGAGGACTCATTCCTCACCGAGCTGGCTCTCGAGCTCCAGGCCCCCGGTGTGCGGACGATCAAGGCCGTCGTCGACGCCGTCGAGGCTCGCATGGCGGCGAGAAACCTGCGCCCGAGCCAATACAGGCTGTTGTGCCAAGAGATTGTGAGGGTCTTTTTCGATCCCAATGCTCGGCCCCTGCAGGTTGGGACTCCTGGGCCGTACAAGGTCACTGTCGATGATGTCACCGTTTTGGTGGGTATCATGAACGGCATAGCGCCGAGTGCCGAGAGAGTTGGGCTCGGCTGGTCCGCTGAGGCATGGAAGGCTATTGTCGAACAGGCCCGGCCACAAGGCGAGGGGAATCAGACACAGCCTACTGCCGAGAATGCTGACCTGCCTGCTCGCGCCATGATGTTTGGCTTCATGGCGAGGGAGAGGGACGAAAAGATTGCCCAGCGAGCATCCCAGGATCGTGGGCAAGCTGAGGCTCAGGAGATAAGAGCGGCGGTGGGACACCCCTCGTATGATCCCTTCGACGACAGCGATGGGACACAAAGCGGCGTTAGCTCAAACCAGCCACGTCTGTCGACGGAGGATAAGGGCAAGGAGAAGGCAATAGCCACCCCTGGAGACGGTGAAGGCAGCGCCATGGTCGCTGATGAGATGGATTGCAGCGACGTTGGCTTCGGCATCGTGGGAGGAGATGCCGATGAGGATACCGGAGTAACGGCCCTTCAGGTGTCTGGGGCTAACCAGGCACATGGGTTCTCTGCAAATTGGGTTGCTGAAATCGAGGCGCGAAGGGACTTCAACGAGAAAAACCCGTCGAAGCTGGGCCCTGGGCTTCTGAATAGCGACTGGTGGGATCAGGAGAAGCCTGAACGTCCTACTGCATGGGACGCTGAGGAGAACGCTGAGTAGCGAGACCTCTCTTTGAGGTTAGATGGGTTTGAGATGAGACATAAGACAACAGGGACTCGTTTCGTGTTGCATGAAATGACAGTTTCATTAGCATGTTGTAGTTGGTTTGGTTCTTACTTCGAATACAAATGTCTCTTTTTGAAAGAAAGAAAAAGTGTTAAAATGGAAGCAATAACTTCGTATATTTAGAATTTAATAATAAATTAAAATTTCAACTTTTAATAAATATAATTAATAATTACTTTTAAATTTAAATTATATAAAATATATTAAAATATATTATAATTTTAATAAATATTAAATATAAAAAAGCTTTAAATATATAATTTTTAAAGTTTAATTTTATTAACTTTTTTATGTAAATTTTAAGTTAAACATTCAAGTAATAAATTAAATATTTTAATATTTAGTAATTTAATTTATATTAAAAGTTTCTTTTTAATTGTATTATATATAATGTATTATAAAAAGTAAATATAAATAAAGATTTATTTAATTAAATAGCTAATTATAAATATTATTATATTATAATATTAAATTAAAGTTAAAATAAAATAAATAAAAGAAAAAGTTAATTATTAATATATAATATATTAATAATTTATAATTTGTTAAAGAAAAATAAAGAAAATATAATTTTATTATTTTAAATATACATTAATATTTTATAATAATTATAATACAAAGAAGATTTTTAATATATTTATTTATATAAAAATTAATGAATATTTTATAAAAGCCATTATTAAAGTTATAAATATAAAAGAATTATAATTTAATTTAAATTTAAAAAAAAGTAATTATTAAATATTATAATTATAATATTTATTAAAATATAATTAAATTATTTTAAGTATTATATAAGCTTAATATTACATTTTTTAAATAATATAGGCTAATATTAGCTAAATTTAATATTAATATTTTTTAAACTAATTAAATTAATAATAATAATTAAAATAAAAGTATTATTAAAAGCTTTTTTATAATAAAAAGTTTAATAGTTATTATTTAATAAACTGATTAATATAAGTAAATGAATTAAATTGTTAAATTGCTTAAAAAAGAAAAGTAAGCTTTAAAAGCGGCAAAATAAAGTTGCAGGTAAGCTATAGTTTAAAGCTTGTATATTTAAAGCTTATACGGGTTATTTTTTATTTAATTAAACTAGTTTATAAACTTTAATAAAACACTTTTAAAATTCAGCAAAGGCACCCCCAGCGCCTTGCACAAAATACTTTTTATAAAGTTAATATATTTTTAAAAGTTATAAGTTAAATAGTTAAAGGAAATAATAATTTTGGATTAAAATTTAAATATTTATTTTATTTATTTGATTAAGTAAAGTTTTTATTATATTATTATTTATAATATTTAATAAGTTAAATAAAAGGTAATTAAATATTTATAATTATTTTAATATCATTTATATATTTTTATATTTTAAATTTAATATAATTATTATTAATACGCTATTTAAATATTCTATTTAATATAGTTTTTATAAATATATTAATAAAGGTATAATTGCTAAATGTTTATTATATTATAAAAAGGTTTTAATTTTTATGAAATTAGTAAGATATTATTTAATTAATTACTAGCTGCTTTTTTAAAATTTCAAATTTTATAGAATATTTATAAAACATATATAAATTTATATATATAATTAAAGCTCATTTTTATAATTTAAAATAATTAATAAAAGAAAATAAATTTATAATAATTATAATATTTATATTAAAATTCTAAATTATATTATAAACTTTAAAAACTAATATATTATAAATTATCTTTTAATATTTAATAAAACCTTAATATATTATATTCTTATAAATATTCTGTTTAAAAAGTTATATATTGATTATTTTATTAATTAAAGTAACGTCAAGCACCACTGAGTCGGACACACTAGCGAGTCGGACACTTTTTTGCCAGCTACCTACATCCCCCTTTCTAACGCGTTTTTTCATACCACATCTCAAAATAAACAAAACAAAAAGAATCCAGTATTTAATTTGCGATCTAAACTATTAAATCCGACCCAAAACTAAGCATTTAACATACAGCAAAAAAGTATAATATCCCTCACTTTACCTTTTATAATAAAATAACCGGCTAAACTGCATAAAATAATACCTACCCGAATTATAAAAAATTGATAAAAATAGAAAAAGAGGTGCTTATTTAATATATACTTAATTAGAATTTATAAGAATATTTGTTTGTTTTTAAAGATATTGAAAATATAGCAAATTCCCTGTTTTATAACTGTAACGGCAGCGCTATTGGGATTAACTAGGCAAAAAGGCTTATCCTATTAGAACCACATCTTAAAATACATATTAATTATATATATAACTACTAAAGGGCCCTATATAAAAATTCTAATATAATAAACACATAATTTAACTTTATATCTAATATATATAAAAAATACAGCATCCCTAATTATAATACTTATAACTTTAACAAATTAAGCTTTATAATAGGTATTAGTTTACCTAAAATTATAATTATACATTTAGATTAACAAAGGAAAGCAAAATAAATACAGCTTAGGAATTATTAATAGGCAACAGGTATTAAGTTAATTGGTAGGGATAGGTAAGTTGGACTGCCATTTTTGATTATTAAGGCAAAGGTTTACTTTGCAAGTTAGTATACTAAGGGCGGCCTCCCAAACAACTAGGTTATTAAAACAAGCCCAAATAAATAAACAATTAATAAAATTACTATAAAATAGATTCAGCACTTTAAAAAACATATTGCACTATAAAAAACGGGTATTTATCAGCTATTGCTTTTTAACGGGTATAAGAGCTACTATTTAACAGATTTTAAGCAATATTGTAAAGCAAAGAACATTATCACTCTTTATATATTTCCTTATTTATTTTATTTACTTTAGCTAGTAAGTATTAAGTATTTTAGTTTATTAAAAAAGCTATATAATACAAAAATTAACTAGTTTAGTAAAGCCCGGATTACCTATACTAATAAAACAAAGTTTTTTCTTGCCTTTTACACTGCATGTAAAAGGGTTTTTAAGCTGGAAACTATTAAAAGAGCATTTAAAAGTGCAGGCCTAATTCCATTTAACCGAAAAGCTGTACTTTCCAAGCTGAATATTAAAATTCGAACACCAACAACAGTACCAAGCTCCCTAACACTACCTATACCTTAGGTCTCCCAAATGCTGCGTAACTTAATAGAGGCAGTTTCTTAATCAACTTTAATTAAAAAACAAGTCTCTCATTATTAAAAAAGCTCTCTAATATTAATTTTATTTGCTATTAACTAGTTTTTAAAAAGCATATAGTTATTAGCTTATATAGTAACCCTAATTAACCCAGGAGAATAAAACTTGAAAAAAGGCAAATACAGCACTTTTTAAATATCAGAGAGCTAAAAGAACTTATATACAGAATAAAGGGGCACTTTATATAGAAGATGCCCGGAAATTAATTAATAAGAAGGAAAAGAGAAAGCGGCTAGCTGGTGAAATAAGTGTTAGCGCTAAAAAGGTAGTCCGTAGTGGACCGTTGAAAAGACAATGTAGCAACTGCAGTAAAACTGGGCACAATACGCAAACGTATGAGAAAAATATAGAATTATCTGCAAATTCTGATTTCGATTAATTTTAATTAATTTTTTTCATTATAGTGCTGCAATGTAGGTTGTTGCGCTGTTGATGCAGAAAAGTGTCCGACTCGCTAGTGTGTCCGACTCGGTGGTGCTTGACGTTAGCAATTTTGCTAGGTTAAATTATATATTTAAAATAGTCCATTTTTTAAATATAAAACCTACTCTTTTTTAATTTGATTAAAAGTTTTATATTTTAAAAAGCTTATAAAACCTTATATATATATTCTTTATATTCTTTTAGCATTTGAAAATAAATAAAAATATTTAAATATTTTGTGAAAATATAATTAATTATAATTTAAAACGTTGCTAATACTTTAGTAAGCTTAAAAAGTATTACCAGTATTTTGAAATATTTATAATATATTTAAAGCGCTAATTTCTATTTTTTACCTTTTTATATTTTCATAAAGTTATGAGCTCTCTTAAAGTTAAATGCTGTAAACTATTAGGCTTCTTATAATAAATCTTATATCTCTTTAATTAAAAGGAGCAGATAATCATTTTTAATAGTAATATTATTAAATTGTTAATAATTTATATAAAGTTATAATTTCCTGTTATTTTAATACAAAAAAGATTAAATATTTTGCGGGTAATATTAACAATTTAATAAATCTTTTTACTAAATTCATATTAAAATATTCTTTAAATGCTTTAAATTATATTTTGTTAAATTTATAAATTTTTAAAAACTTTAATATTATCCCTTTTTTAAAAGGTATTTTATAATCCTATTTACTATATTTAAATAATCCGGTTTTAAATATAGCTAAAAACAGCTTAATGTACTTGTAATATTTTTTAAAAATAAACTCTTAAGGGTCCTTCTCTGCTTTCATAGCCTTTTGCAAATACGTTACAAATCTTTAAAAAATAAGCTTAATTCTTTTTATAATTTTAATTTTCTAAGCCTTTATAGTTTGTTATAAGGTTTTTATTAGCAAGGTAATTATAATTTTTAATATTATTTTTTATTATATCTATTAAATATTTTATATTTTTAAAAGTTTATTTTAAATTCTTTTAATTTATTTTTAAATAGCTAATATAATTTGTTATTAATAATTTTATAATTGCAATTATTATTACTATTTATTTAACTTATATAATAATTAAATTTAAACATGCCTAAAAACTAAATCCTTTTCTCCTTTTTTTTAAAAGTAATTATATAGCTTATTTAAACATATATATATACGCTATTTTTAAAGACTAAGCTTTATTTATCCTTATAATATATAACTATTTTTTCTATTAAATAAATAGAATTTATTTAGTAAATTTAGCTAGTAGTTTAGTTTATTTAAAATCTATTCTTTTTTAATTAGGGAATTTTTAATATTAATTGATAATTTGCTGTTTTAACAATATTCAAAGTAAGTAGCTTTATATTTATAGGCTTTAAATTTAACTTAAACCTTTAAGTATTAGTAATTTTTTTTATCAATTATATATAAGTACCTTATATTAATTGCTGCTTAAAACTTTATAAATACATTTAATACTATTTTTAATAATATTTTATAATTTTTATAAGTTTTGTATAAGTTGCTAAATGCTTTTTTTAAAAATTATTAATTATATAAAGCTTCAAATTTGCTTTTATTGTTTAAATTTATATTATTTTTTAAATCTATTGTCTTAATATATTTAATATTCTTTTTAATTATAAGTTTTTTATTTTATAAAATTTTTAAAGCATTATAAGAGCTTTTAAGGGTTAAATTTAAATATTATATAGCTCGCTTTAGAGTACTATTATTTAAGTATCTAGTTTTTGAGGTCATTTTGTTTATAAACAACTCAAATATCTTACCTTGAATAACATTAAAAAACCCAATCTCTCACAGCTTTTTTCTTAATATATATTTTATATTTATTATAAATATATAAAGCCTAAAAATATTCTAATACTATATATATATTAAGTAAAACCTTTCTGTATCTCTTTTTTTTTAATTTCCGTTTTTATATTTTATAATGTTTATATAAAAGTTCTTTTTATTATAGCAATTCTTATAATATTACTTTTAAGGGCTAATAAAAGCACTTATTTTAAATATATTCATAATTCCTTTTACTATATTTAAAAAGCAAATAAATTTTAAAAAACAGTTTTTATTAATTTCCGTTATTTGACTATAATAATCTATTATTATTTAAGCTTTTTAAAAAACTAATTAGCTTTCTTTTATTGCTTTAATATATTAAGCAATTATTATTATAATATACTATTTAGCTAAAGGGAATATATACCTATTAATACGCTTTATATATTAATAAATGCTTTAATACCTATCTCTTTTTATTATATATATATTTTATATATATATTTTTTTATATTTATTAAAATAAAAGCTATTATATAAGGCTTTTTTATTAAAGTTATAAAGTTTATATCTTTTATTAGAGTCTTTATTTAAATACTTTTAATACTAATTATATACAGCTATTTTATAAATATAATATTTAGCTAAAATTGTTTTTATTATTTAAATTATAAAAGTGCTTTTATATATAAAGCTATATTAGCTTATTTAATACTATTAGGTATAGGTTTTCAGTTCTTTTACTTTTTTTTAATGCTATAACATTTTTTTACAAAATATCCCCTTTTATTATAATTATAATATTTAATATTTTTTTATTTTTGCATTAAGCAGCGTTAAGCTTTATAAAGCTTATATATTATCCTTATTAAGTTAATTTATTATAATAGTATTTCTTTTAATATTAACTTTCTTTTATTAAAAGTTTTTTTAAAATAGGTTAAAATTGATTTTTTATTTTTTTTAATATGTTTTATAAATATAATTATGAAATTTAATAGCTAATTTAATATATTATAAAAAAGTTATTAAATTAGTTATTTTAGGTATTTTATTTTTTTCTTTTTTTTTAAATTCTTAATAAAATATAAACATTTTAATTTTATTTATTAAGTTAATTTAAATACAGATTTCTTTAAACTTTACTATATAAGCCAATATTAAGCCTTTTTATTATAGTTTTAAAAATTCCCTTTCCAGTTATTAATTCTTATTAGGGTTTTAAAACAAGGTTTAAAAGATATTTTTATAGTTTTTATATTTACTAAATAGTTTTTGCGTTTTATTCTTATATTTTTTAAAGGATTCCGTATTAACGTAATTTGTAAAGTAAAGCTTAAACTATATAAAAGCCCTTGTTTTTTTTTTAAAAAAAGCTATATATATAATTTATTTACTATTTAGCTATATATTTATTTAATTAAAGCGTTAATAAGCTTACATTTAAATAAAGTGCGCTTATAATTATTTTAAAGTTTTATTATAAAGGGTTAGGTTATTAAACTTTATATTTTTTTTGCTTTAAAATAAAGTGCTAATAATATTAGCAGCAGCTTAAAAAGTCTTAACTTTTTATTTAAATTGTTTTTTTTTTTCATTTTATAAAGCTGAAGTATTTAAAAGAGCCCGTAAATAAATACTTTATTATAAAACTTTTAAAACTAAATTAAAAAGCTATTATTTAAAGTTTTTATCTTTATGAAAAGTTATATAAAAGCAGTTCTTAAATTTAAATATTATATAAATTATAAAAAGGTTTATATATAATATTGTTTAAAACTTTTATAATAATATATAAATAAAAATAGTTAAACTATAATAATTAAAACTTTTTAAATTTTTTAAACTTATTAATTAGAACTTATATTTAAAACATATAATTAAATATAAATAATTAAATAATATTTTAAATTTAATAAAAATTATTAGTTAACAAAAGCTATTTATAAATAAATATTTAAATTAATTATTAAAAAGCTATTTATATTATCTAGCTATTTAATAATAAAAATATTTTTATATATATTTATCCCTTTAGCTTATAATATGCTAGCTTATTTAGCTTACTAAGGCTTACTAATAATTTTAGTAATCCAGCTGTAGCTTACTTAGCTTACTGGCTTACTTGCTAAAGCTTAATAATTTAGTAATTCTTTTAAGTAATCTGTGGTCATGTAATTATAGGAGGATCTTGTTCCTTTTTGTTCAATTTGCTAGGCTGGCCAAATAGGGTTATCCTGCTTTAAAACTAACCGTTAATCCTATTTCTATCATAAGTAAAAAGCATTTATTTAATATTATATAAAAAGCTTTATTTTCTATTAAAAAGTATAACATTAATAATATAACTTATAATCATTTAGCTATTATATATATAATATAAGTTGCTTTAAATAATAAATTATATAATATTAAAAAACAGATTTAACGTGGTTTATCAGGAAGTGGATCATATCAGGAAGTGGATTAAT
>LJJS01000101.1:0-43127 GCA_001447215.1 Diaporthe aspalathi
GGAGTGACCGAGTGGTGGGGGTGACCGGGTAGCCCGGGTGGTATGGTATATACCGGGTAACCTGTTTCAGGAGTGGCTGTGGCACAGCATCAGGTGGCCAAGATAACGCAAATTCGATCGGCCCATGTTGATGCTTTGATCCCGGCTGTCGGCCCCCTATGTGCCTGGGGAGGGACGAGGGGCGAGAGGCCGCTGATATCCGTGTTGTTGACAGGTCACAGCACCGATTCGTTCCTCGTCGAGGCCCAGTGCTAGATCGCTGTGCAGAGAATGTTGGTTAGCACGGCGCTGTATGTCAACGGCGCGTTGCCGACTGAAATTGGGTACCAGAACCATGGCGAGGACAGGGCTGGCTGTCCACTGGCCATGAGGCAGTGGGGCCTCATGTATCCTGGTCGCACGAAGCGCGTCTGGGTGGGCATTGAGGGAGGGGGCCGGTGGACTCGCGGACGTTTGTTGAACTGTTGTATCGGTCTGCCACGGCGCGACCTTCCAACGACGGTTTGGCTGGCAATTGGCGGCAGTGGTGGGCTGGCTCTCGGCAGCCTTCCATGAAGAAGCCCTAGCTGTTGCTTGGCTACGCGGGCGGTTGCTCAGCTCGATGATGTCGAGCGTAGGGAGAGGAGGCCGAGAACATGTCCGTGTGCTGGGGTGTACTCTCCGGCCGTTCTTGGTTGCCGGGCCAGGCAGCGTTCTTGCGGTCTAAACACCACTCGGAGACAGAATATCCTTGAATGTATCCTGTTATGCCGATGGCTGTGTTGTGGGGCGATTTGAGTCTGTTACCAGAGAAACGTACAGCTGGTGGATTTTCAGTGAGCTCACAATTGAACAAGCGACTTTACGTGCGACCAGTTTCTCCAGTGGACTGGCGGCCCACGATTTGCAAACACAAACAAAATTCAAAGAGGACGGCGGACGGCGTTTGTTATCGCAAGGCTGTACTGCTTAGAATTATCTGGGTGTAGACGCAACTTTCAAGACTGGCCCTCTGACGGTCTACGAAGTCTTCTAGTCTACTTCAGGGCGTGGTCGTTGGTTGTGCTGGGGAGGATGAGCTCGTCCAAGGCCCTGGTGACTCCGGTGACCTTGAGGTATTGACGGCTAGGCCCGGGAAATACCCACCCATAGGTACTCATGGGTACCCGTGTACAGACAATGGGTTTCAGGACCCAGTTTACGTTTCCAGGTTGTAATCCACGGCACCTCTCTTCACTCTTGATGATTCAATGCCTCTTCTCCTGCTTCCCTTCCGGCCTTATGCGTCACTTCCAGTTGGTTCGTGGTATTGTGACAGACCGGTCTCGTGTTGGTGCCTGTTACGCACCGCTGTGTCACCCCTGAGCCCAGGCCCCGTTGGCTGCCGCCGTCTACTTAGGGGGCAGAGAACGATTCGGCTTCGTGACGAGCTCATCTGTCAGAGCAACCCGCTCGGGGGTCACGATACCCGCGTTCTGGTAATCGCGGGCTGCCCACCGCAGCATGATGAAGTGCCGCTCCACCTGCTCGTAGATTGCCTCCCTGGCACCATCGTCGAATCCGAATTTGGATAGGAGGTCCTCATAGACCTCCTCCCAAGTGCTCTGGGCCTCGCCCGACTCATTGAAGAGCTTTCCCTTCTTGTTCAAGTCGTTGCGGAGATTGATGAGCTTGTCCACGAGCGGCTGCTTCTTCTTCGATTGTGGCCAGTCGATATTGTGCTGCATGGAGAGGTTGAGGGTGTGGCAGCTTTGGTAGGAGGCGTAGAGGGTGCGGATAGCATCCTCAACCGCGAGAAGGTGGGCTTGCTTCCAAGCGAGTTTTCTGATGTCTCTCACCAAGAGACTCTTCAGCGCCTCAACATTCTTGCGTTTGAGGTGATGCTGGGCGGTGGTGTATTCGTTGGCCACGAGTTCATAGGCGTGGACCTCAGCCATGTGGTCTCGCAGAGGGACTTGTCACACCCGTGGACGGGGCACTGCTGTGGCCAGGATGCCGCTGGTTGCTGGGCTGTCGGCGACTGGTTGGCGGGGAGGCTGGCAGGCTGGCTGGCGGCCTGCCCGGCAGGCTGGTAGGCCCAGGATTGATGGGCACGGAAGTAGCTCTCCTGCTGCGAGTTAACTGTCAAGGTTCTGGACCTGGATCATGATGCATTGTTTGTGCTTACCCCCATGTCCGGCTTTGTGATCATGGACAGCCTCAAGTTCAGCTCCTCTTCCAGCTCGTCGTCCTCTGGGAGAGACTCCAGCAGGGCCCTCCACTCATCTATGCTCTCCTGCGTGAACCCAAATGGGTTATCCATGTCATCCATTATTGAGTTGGCTGATGGATGAGATTGTCTTGGGTGGATGGTGTTTGTCGTCGCAAGAATGGAGAGTGGTGGAGAGGGGGACTGGTTGCTGGGGATGCCTTTGTTGTGTGCACCTCTGTGCACCTTGCAGGTTGATCAAATCACCACTCAGCCCTTGTGCGGCCAGGACTGGCAAGGGGTCGGCTGGGGGGCGCCCCCATCCATCCCCCGTCCATCGCATCGGGGTCGGGGTTAGCCGTGAGGCCAGAACATGGGCACAAGAGGCAGCGAGGAACTTGGTCTCGGGTTTCTTGATGATGTCCTGCAGCTGCCTCCGTGCAGGGAGAGGCGGAACATTGTGCAAATCCACCAGGACCCAACATGATGCAAAGCTGCCTGCGGGCATAGCCTCGACGCCGCCTTGTGCAAGGAGCCAGCCTTGCTGCGAATAGTTCCAGCCGTGTCGCATGCTCATGATTGCTGCATTACAATAGTATTAGCATCAAGAAGGAGGTATTTGGTACACACGGTAGAACTTACGGGACCTCTGTACCCTTCACGAAATGTCACGAATTGGTCCACCGCCATGGTGGTGGTGGGTGTTGTTGGGAACCTCTGTGCCCATGTGTTGTGTCGGAAGGTTGCAAAGAGATCAAGCCGCAAGCCTGTAAAATTTTGATTTTAAGCCTCTATTAGAATCAGGTGATAATCCCTCCGGCCGGCAGCGGAACGGATTATATTCAGTCCTAGTCCCCCTCCTGGCGGTTTGTCCCAGGTGCCAACCCCCAGCCGGCCGTCTGATATTCAGCCCTGGAGGCAGTTGGCAAGTCGGCATGCCAAACCACCTCCAAGCTTCACTGGAGGACACAAAGCCTGCCTCTACCGACCACTTACTTATCCTTCGTTCTTATTCTTCGAGGTTTTCCAGCAAAAGCACTCAAGTTTCTTCAAAGCCCAACTGTCGCCTGTTTCATATCAGGACAGTAAGGCTTTTGGGTGATATCTCAGTTTCCCATGTATCAACGTTTCTGTCACAATTCAGGCCGTAACTACCAACAATCTTCTCTCTTACCCCATGCCGTACCTTTCTATTGATGTCTCAACCATCTCTGGAGATGGGGCACAGAGTCAGTGATGGTAAGAGGTTGGCATCCCACAGAATCGAAATGTGACAACCCAATCCTGAAGTTGCCTTCCAAGCCACCTGAATGAAGCACCTTGGCGAATCCTCGACTCAGAGCCCGGTGCGGTGGAGCCTGACCAATCTGGGCGAATCGCCTACTCCGTGTTCTCTGCAGCCGGATCCTTTTTCTCGTTCCCGCGAGCAGCCTCATCAGCACTGCCGCTTCCCGGCGCCACCGAGTCCCCAGATTCCTTCTCATCGAGGCCCACGCTGCTGGCCAGAAAGCCCTCGAGAGTCACAGGGCCGTAGTTCGACACCTTGTCACCATCCTCCAGGTCGTTGCCATCCTGGATTCCGTCCTGTGCCTCGCGACCACCATCAATCTGATCCCAACCCCCAGAAACGGGCATGGGTGCATCATCGGCGAGGTGTGGAGCTGACTTGCTCTCCTGGTTCTTGACCGCGCGATACTTGGCCTTTGAGGCGCTCTCTGTGTGACGGGGGAGCATCTGGGAGTAGAAATGATCACAAGGTCAGCGACTATCCCAAGGCAGCATTCATGTGTTTTCATTGCCGAGTCCACTCTGGGGGTACTCACATCGGCAATTTCGTTCCAGTTCCGGCCCAAGTCTCGCTCGGTGACCAGAATGCTGACCTCTTCCTCCGTCCATGAGAAGTGTCGGCTTCCCCTGTCCCCGGAGCTGCGTGCCAAGACGGGTTTGGCCGGCGACACGGACGATCGCGACGAAGGCGCATCACGACGGGGTTTCTTCCTGCGGCGCCTGAGGGTCGCAGCTTGGCCGCCGGCGTGGGACGGCTCCGAGGCATTTCGCAGGCGCTTGGTGCTTTTGACAAAGGTGGCCTGGGCAGATGTGTCATCCTTGGATGCCGCCAGCTGCTCGAGAGCCTTGTAGCCATTCTCAATCTCGTGGCGGAGGGGGGCAGGCTGGGGGGCCGCAGACGCTGCCTTGAAACAAGCCCACTGGCTCGCAGGCGTGATGGGCGGCTTATCATTGCGCACCGCCTCGGGCTGGTCCAAGCCGTAGTAGTCATCCTCACTGGATGGGATGTATGAGGACGAGTAGCTGACGGGTCGCGAGTAGCTGGCCGGGTTGAACGGGTCGTACTCCTCTGGCTCGATGTACATGCATGCGTTCATGCCCTGCTCTTCAAAGGCCATCTGTCCGATCTCATTGACGACACCGCTGACGAGGTCGCACACACAGTTCCTAAACCACTCGGCGCCCACGCGGTTCCTTCACATGTCAGCGTCGCTGTCATAACTGTGCCCAGAGGGGTTCTACTCACTCGGTGTGACAGATGTCGTTCCATTGCTGGGCGGCTCGTGCCGCGCCGGTGCCCGCGTACGTGACGACCTGCGAGAGGGGGATCTCAAAGCGCTGTCTGTGGTCCTTGGCGATCTTCTCAATCTGTGCCGTGATCGCAGCTCTGAACGACCTCTGGTCGATCGCAGGCCTTCTCCCCCTCAGTATGTACTCGTGGCCTTGGAGGGGTCACCATGTTGGGCCCGAGTGCTTACCTGGTCGCAAAGCTGACCATTCGAAAGCGAAGTACAGTCTCGGCAGCCTGACAGCTGAGGTTGATCACAGCGCTGCGTGTCGTTAGCTTTGTCGCCCTGGCGCTTGGTATCATGAAGGAAGCGGAGTCGGTGCGAACTCACGAAGTGTCCATTGTGCCCGATTGAGGTGCAAGAGACAGCAGAGTAGAAGTCCAGTATGGAGACTGATTGATGATTGACGTTATGGTGGTGATGATCAACCGACTTCTCATGAAGCTGTGGCCTGGATGGAGCGTTGGAGTGAAAGTTTTGCAAGATTGGATGGTGGACGGGGGGTGATTTTTGTAAGAGCTCATAGCTACCCTAGCGGACGCTGAAATTCACCACGGAAACCCAAAGGCATGGGCACCGAGTCTTGGTGTTCATTCTCAGTAAAATCACCTTGGAGCCGTCTGATCCTGCCAGGGGGGGGACCAGCACTGGCAAATGGGCAGAATCGGGGCCAGAATCGGGTACTCTGTCCGCGGAGGTCTACTCAAGCCACTCAAAAGTAGTGGCACTCAGTCAGTTTGAAAAGAGAAAGTGAATGATGGTGGTATGAGTTATTGTACGCTCCGTCTGCACCTTATTTGTGTTGATCTATCCCACTTTATATGCTGAATTCAGCGTTTCTTTCTGATCTAACCGCCCATCAGAGGTGGCAGTTTCGGAGGCAAGGTCTGGATGCTGAAGGTAGGGCGACATGAGTGTGGGAGGAGGTGGCAAGAGGGCCCGGCTGAATCCGAAGTGTGATATGGGCACAAGAGAAAAGAAATAAATTGATGATGAGGTTTCTTCTCGCACGTCATCTTCAATGATGCTGCCTTCGATGCTCCCTCCGAGATGCAGGGAGGGTTAGCCTGAGGCTGACAGCTGCCGGATCTGGGTGCAGGGCTGTCATGAATCATGCTTGGCCCTGGAATCTGGCCAATGGTCTCACACCCATCGCGTTGCCGAAATGCACGCCGCCAAGCAAATAGCGGAAACGGTTGTGATCGTCTGCGATGGTATCCGTAGACTTAATTGATGAGGGATGTAATGTTAAAGGCTTTGGACTAAGATCCCCATGTGTTTCTCGTAGGCGTTTGAGAGAGGTTGTTAGGGAGGTCTTGTGAGGGTGTGTGTGTGTGTGTGGATGTCTGAGCATTGGATGTGTGGTTGAATTAATCTCATCATTATCCTCAATTTGAGTCGATGTACTAGGCACTCTTATGAGTGTGAAGAGGCATCTGCCCGGACGGAGGTTTGTGTGCTCTCATAATGTAGCAAGCTAAGGCTCGCAAGGCCCTGTCATGTAGACTCTGGAGTGTTCTGAAACATCCTCATCATGCAATGATTTGCAATGATTGCATCTCCTCCGAAATCATTCCAAGATCCTTCGATCATGATTGAATGTGATTATTGATTCTGGTGTGCCCAGGTCGGTGTTTTAACATGGTTAAATCGACTGGAGGCCTTGCTGTTGTTGTGTGACATCTTTGTTGACAGTGCACATTCGAGCCCTTAGAAACAACACATGATCTAAAGCAATTCACAGACCCCGCCACAGCACAATTCTCACTCCGTGCCCCTGGCAACCCAACGGCACACTACAATAATAACCTTGACACCAAAGAGGATCTTTCTTCAAGTGAATCCACATCACAACACTGCAAACACGATCACCCATCATGTGTATCATTGTGAAATACACCTGTCAGAGATGCAAGCGCCCCACGGGCCAGCGATACTACGTGAGCCATCTTGATGGCCAATGTTTCGCCATTCCCGACTCGGAGAGTAGGTCAAATCCCCATTTCCAATCCACTGACACCATGATAGCCCGTCAGGGTATGTGCGCCCTGCACTTCGGCTCTTTTGTGCAAGTCCTCGGTTGCTGCCAATGATACGAGCCCAGGCGCTGTCCTCAGCTGGACCCCATGGCTCCTGAACCTGAGTACCAATTTCTGACCATTTATTAGTGCACGTTCAATCTTTTTGTCCCGACGCCCGAACATACCACGCTGTCAACTCTGATCCCGTGTGTCAGTCTCCCTACTTTCGCTGCAAAAGCACCTGCTGCTCTGGGTACCCAGCCAAGTTCAACGCCAAGACGTACCAGAACCACCAAGCCCGGATCCTCGCGTTGCTCCGCGACACGGAGTACAAGATTGCTACGGAGGATGATCGCTTCACAGACATTGAGGAGATGTTGCTGGGGGCTGGGATCAAGGAGGCGGATCTTCAGCCACTTCCGAAATCCAACCTTGACAGGTGGACTCACTACACCGTGGACAAGCTGAGGGAGATGACGGCAGCTGGTAAGAGTTACGAGACCATAAAGACCGTAAGATATTAAATCATATAACTTGATCTCGGCAACCTTCCAGTATCGCTAACTTCCCCATTTCTCCAGGCTCTTCATGACATCACGGGCCTCAAGTACACCACCTACCAGGTCATCACCAAGGCCGCCTCTCTCAAGCTTGAGGAGTCTCTCTTTCCCTCCGACCGAGCTAAGCGATGCCCGTGAATTGGCTGTTATTACAATCATGTTCTCGGCGCAGATTCTGCCCAGAGACGATGATTTGCTGTTTCGATCGGCAACGTGACTTGCACTCAAGGCTGCCGGCTATGAATGTGTACGAACATCGAATTTTCCGCCTAACTTCAGAGTCCAAGCGGTTTTAGTACTGATAACAAGAGGTCTTGGAACAGGGCTATCGACGGAGTGATGTATCAACGTTGATCTGGTCAATGAGTACCTTAGGAGCCAATCACAATCCTGAGGACATTCGTATCGGCTTTTGCCTTTGTGCGCTTGAATCAGGCGTGGTGTTGACTCAAATGGAGTCTTTGGAGTGTCCAAATCATGGAGGGCCATTGTGCGTTGGCCTACGGTGTCTTTCGGTATTTACGTTCCGGTTGTTTCAAACCTGCCCCTCAGAGTGAGAGCTAGATTCTGTGTTTCATTTGCGGCCTTCTCCGGTCCTCGTCACGAACTCAACTGGCCGAGCCGGATCGTAACAAAGACGATGGCCAGCTTCGAGCGGTTTGCAATGGGTGTGTGTGATCACCGCAGCGGGCGCCGTAACGCAAACCCACCCTTCAGTTCTTGGACGGGAACCTATAAATTGGGATGGCTTACGCTGAAAAGGCCCGTTGCCACGAATTTGCCTATTGCACACTCGAAAGAGACAGTACACAACATGATCCTTCATGCGCTTGTACTTTGGGAGGCCGGCCTGGCGGAGTGCAACCTCGTCGAGGAATTCCTCCTGTATGGCTCAGTGCCGGGAGCGTTTCACGCCTGCATGAGTTGGGCTTGGCAGATATATTCCATTGACATCGTTTTGACTTATGAATCCTGCTCTCATATGCGAAGACGAGATATACACACGCTCTGAGAGCATTCAGTCGCAGGATCGCCACCCGTTTTATCGTGCTGGAAACACGTGGCTCGATGTGCTCTTGAGCTCTCCTAAGGCCCTGCTCTTCACTGTCATAGTAGCTGAGTGGGGTCGCTCCGTGGTACAGGCAGATTTTCTAAAACAAGGGTGCACAGCTATTTTAAGTCCGGATGAGAGGGAACAGATGGTTTCTTACCTATCATGGCTCATAGAGACGGCGGCCAGAAGCTCTGATCTCGTGATGCCCCTGTACAACCCGCTTAACTACACGGATTACCTCCATCGTCTACGTATCGATCGCGCTCCGCTTCTTGAGTTGTATCGAGCTTGAGATCAAGCTGCTTCGCTCCAGGCCGAATCCTGAACCATTCTCACTGCATAGTCCACAATACCTGCCCCCCAATGGCAGTTCATTAAGAGGGGCAACTGGCGGCTGCGAAACGGGGGACAAGCGAAGCTAGAAGTAGCGGCAGTCGGGGACGGCGTTCGTATTTTTTGGATGTCGAGCGAGATGGATTGATGATCGAGAATCTGCGAAGTCACATTCGATAAATCAGGGGGCATGGATTCAGCTCAGCGCTGCTGCAAGTGAGTGCGTTGATCTGCTCGACAACCCCTGCCATCGTACACGTGGGATGAACTGTTGGAGACGGTCGATCGACATGCGCACCTTGCAAGCTCATGTAGCGCACATCCAAACATTCTATGATGCAGCGTTACACTGTGGCTCCCGTGCCGAACCTACACCCGCTTCAAACCGAAGGCGCTGATGAACGCCATCCTAATCTTCTCACCGAAGCTGTCCAGGGTACGAATGTGTTGGCCGTCTATTGTAAAACGCCGTGCTGTGAATACACACATATAAATAACAGCACTGTCACCTTAGCGTAGGCTTTTCTTCCAGTTTTCTCTACAGCTCACCCCTTTTGCCTTCCCCCCCTCTCCTTGTCAAGATGCAACTCCCCTTGTCGATCCTTTTGGCCCCGCTGGCTGCCCAGGCCGTCAACATCGTCCTCTCCAACGACGATGGCTGGGCTGAGAAAAATATCCGGGTGTTTTATGACACCCTCACCGCTGCGGGGGAGAGTGTGATTGTTTCCGCTCCAGCCGACAACAGATCCGGCACTGGTTCGTCTGACGCTACACCCGGGACGGTGACTTCGGGTTGCCAGTTCAGCAGCTGCCCGGCAGGGAGCCCACCGTACGGCTCAAGCAGCTCCAACCCCCGGTTCAACTATGTCAACTCGTACCCTGTGACGGCTATGCGGTATGGAATCCAGACCCTGTCACCCAAGTTCTTCGGCAGCGCGCCGGATATCGCCGTGGCAGGCTACAACGTCGGTGGTAAGACTCCCCCCCTCCACCTCAGGCAAAGTCTAGTACTCATACGCCAACAGCGAACCTCGGCTCTACGACTCTCATTTCCGGCACGGTGGGCGCAGCCACCGAGGCCGCGCTCGAGGGCATCCGAGCCATTGCTTTCAGCGGAACCTCGGGCTCCCAGGTCTCCTACACCACCGCCACTCAGACATATCAGACGGTATATGCCCAGCTGTCCACCAACGTCACTACCACCCTCATCGACTCCGGAAAGCCCTACCTCCCCAGCGGCATATGGCTCAATGTTAACTACCCGACCGTCAGCAGCAGCACCTGTTCGTCTGCTTCGCGGTTCAAATTTGTTCTCTCGCGCATCAACTCGGCTTCCTCGTCGACGCCGGCGGATGTGCAGACTTGTGGGTCCACGCGGCTCCCGACTGAGAGTTCGGTCGTTGGGACATCTGGGTGCTACGCGAGCATCAGTGTGGGAGTCGCTAGTAACAAGAAGGATGCTACTGCTGCTGTCCAGGCTGTGGTTTTGGGAAAGTTGCAGTCTATTTTGTCTTGTTTGCCGTGAGCAGGGAAACGTCAAACAGTACTCACCCTGGGGAGCTGTCAGGAGACGGGCCTCAGCTGAAAGATAATTCACGCTCCACAGCCTGACGGCGGGCATCGAGCTATCTTCCCCAAGACATCACATCACATCACCACTTTCTCATGAGTGTGATGTTGAGGTTCTTATAAATCTCGAAGGAATGTGGTCTGTTTGTGTATATACGGGTGTGGTGCTATTTACAAGACTCTGTCCAATACTCAAGGAGCTCTGATGCTGATGCCGCTTTGATACCCCGTCGTCGGTGTGATGAAAAGAGTGTGGGATGCTGTTTGTGAAACGAGTGTGCTGATATTCGAGGCCATGGCTTGTTGAGGCAACTAAATAAGCAATCAGCAACAACAATGAGCCGGATCCGGTGACCTTTACTGCTGAATGAAGGTGACAGAAACGATTGTATACTATTTGGTGCGTCGAGCCACAGTAGTTGGTTGTATTCGGGTAAAAAGAACGGATTGAGTCTTTGTCGACTTCATATGTCTCGTTGGTCAAGGACCGACATAACATAACAAGTCAAGCAGGAATCAAGCCGCTATTTGAGCTGGGGAGCGCTTGGGCGATCTTTATCCGAGCGAGCTCTTGACGGCTTCGGGGAATGCGTCATCAACCAAGGCGAATCCAGCATCCCAGATTCCAACACCACCAAATCCAGTCAAGTTCATCTTCCTCACCGATTCGATTGTCTGCTTGATCTCATCAGCGGACTGGATGTTCGTACTCGCCGCTCCCTCGCCGCCCGGGATGCCGAGGAAAAGCTTCGGGCTGGGGCTGGCAGCGGCGAACTTGTCAGCCCACGCCTTGATTGCGTTGTTGAACTCGGTGCCACCGATTCCTTGAGCCTCATTGTTGTAGAACTGGATGTTGACAAAGTCCAGCATGGGCAGCACGCTGTCGGGGATCGAGGACTCGGCCTCATCGAAAAAGCCGCACATGGGCTCGGCGCTCATCATGTACTGGCGCGAGGAATCGGAATCCATCTTGCTCCTCATCTCGGTGACGAACTCCTTGTAAAATGAGCCGTTGCCTGACTCGTTGTCCAGATCCAGCCCGTCCAAGATGACATCGCTGCCGAAGGGCCTGATGTCTGTGGAATCTTTTCCACCAAGATATAGATTCCTGTTGGATGTATCGTTAGTATCTATCGAGTGTCCGGGACAATATTCCCCACATACCAGACTTGGTCAGCGGCCGTTTTGGCCTCGGCCTCGCTACCAAAGGTGGCATTTGAGAATCTCTCATCACCACCAAAGGAGATCATGACCTTCTTGCCCTTGCCCTGGCACCCAGAGATTTGGTCTGCGATACTTTGGCCTCCCTCGGGCGCCACGGTACCGTCAAAAAGTTCGAAGCCCGCCTGCTTCTTTTGTGCGTCGCTCGGGCTGCCGGTGTCTTTGCCCATGTTGAGCTTCGGGGGATTCAAACTGGTGATGAATGCGAGGATTACAATGTCGAAGTTGTCATTTTCGCAAACCTCTGACAGGTTGGTGGCCTCGGTGCTCTGACCGTAAAATGCCATAACGCTTGTTCCATCTCCAACATCAGCGCGTTTGGCTGCGCGCTGGGGGCGGCGCGAGATATGAGGAGCAGCGGTGGCGGTGCAAGCGGCTAGCGAAACGGCAACGAGGGTCGGAAGTCTCATTATGAATAAGTAATTGAATGAAAAGGCTATAGCAGCTTGCCCAGCAAGTCGAATGAACGAGTGAAGATGAGTTTGTTGGAAAGGAGGCAGTAAAGACTGTGTGAACACGTAAAGAGTGGAACTAGCTCTCCAGGAGCTGGTATTGTACCTCGTCAAGAGATAGAAATGAAGAGAATAAGTAACTGAAGAGAGTAGATGCTGTGTTGAAGTGGTGAGAAGAACACCACCATCCCATGGCGAGGAAATGATGTTATATACATTTCATGCGTCTCGTTTTGTGGACACGCCGATGTGCTCCGTGGTTCTGCCTCTTTGTCTCGTACCACTTGCGGTCGCTAGGAGGTCTGATGTGCATCAAGGAGAGAAAAGGTTGGACTTTTCTTGGGCTAGGCCATCCCTGGCCGCCATGTTCCTGTGCTTGCTGCCAGTCGTACTCTTCTTACAGATGCCAGATCGAGGGGTTCGTGAGCCAACGGCTTCCTCCAGGGAGGATAAAACGCTGCCGAGGGTCGACCGACTAGCCCGGTAAGCGAGCCACCGGAGCGGCCTCGCATGATTGGTTTTTCGGAGCTCCTCGTGGCATACGATGGTCAGTAAGGATCGGCGCACCGCCGGCCTGGGTCGCGGGCCGCCCGGCCCACGGAAATGTTCCGGACATCGAACCATGCTTACTGGGTAACAGACCCAACAGCGTGGAGACTTCGTGCCAAGTGAGGCTCCAGAATAACCCGGCTTGGCTTGTGGGGGCCATGCCGGGCCATGCCGAAACGCTGTCAGGGGACCTGTTGAGGGCCTCGAATGCGGCCTCGTGTATTTACTTGGGAAGCAGCGCCGCATCCTTCACGAAGAAGGCCAGCGTGTAAGCCTCCTTACCCCTGGGATCTCCAGATGCACACCCCAAGCGACGAATTCATGAAACACGTACGAATTGCCCGCCTCTGCATAACCTGGTGGAATTGTTCGCTAGGTGGACTCGCCGGATCTCGGCATCAAAGCAGGCCCGCGCCAGACACCCGGACAGTTAGCAGACGAACCACATAGTTAGTAAGCGCAGAATCGGCACAACGAATAAAGACTTACTTTACTTTTTATTGGCTTCCATGATTTAAATCGAGCCCTGCATTCATTGCATGGGGAGAACAAGAAACAGCATTCATAAAGTGGGGAGTGAGATTTACATGCCGCTGTATTTGATCTCGACTACCGTGACGAGGACATGAAAACGACAAGCCGCGAACAAGCAGCAGCTTGCAACCCGCCTTATCTCCATATTCCTCCAAACACTTCTCACAATCATATGTACAAGAATCCAAGCACGAGTGACTTCAATCGCTTAGCCAGTCCATAGAGCCGGTCCAGGCATCGGGTAGTTCGTGATCGTAGTATAAGGGTTGAAGTAAATACCAGCATCAGTGTTCTTGTACAGCGATGTACCAGCGGTGCCCGTCGGGTTCGCGGTGCCCGAGCCGGTGATCTTGATGTTGAAACACTGCGGACTGCTACATGTTAATGGCCTGCTGATGGGCATCGAGGTCATGCGTTCTTAATAATCAAAAGAACAATAACAGGAAACTGTACTCACTAGTTCTGTGCACCATTCAGCGAGCCAGCGCCGTGCAGGGCGATGATCTCGTGGCGGAAGACGTAGTTGCCAGGTGCCAGCGACTTGGGCACCGTGGTGGTCCACTTGCCGCCCTGGTCGATCAGGGTCTGAGATGCCCACTTCTGGGTACTGTAGTTGACTGCAGAGTATCAGTCCATGGTTGACTGCGATTGGAAAAAATTCCAGGCTTGACTTACTTCCCACAGCCTCGATTTTGACCCACTTCAGCTGCGACTTGTCGGCCTTTGTGCAGTCGCCTGCGCATTTGGCAACGTAGGTGAGGATAGGCCCGTATGGGTGCGGCCACGTAGCGGGCCACTGGAACTCGACTTTCCCACCGGCCGAGACGGTGGTAGAGAGCGTTCCCGGTGTGGCGTTGATGTGACAGTTGATATCCTGCGTCCCGTAGTTGTTGGGAGCCACGAAACCGCTGTCGAGATTCTCGGCATACCACGCAGCAATGTCGGTCACTTTCTGCCCGTTCTTCTTGGCGTAGTAATAGTCGAGAATGAAGCCCTGGTTTTGGACTCCGTCGGTTTTGAATGTTGTCACCATCCCGTGGCCTAGCACGGTGGCGGCTAGGCCGCTCACCAGGAGGGCTATCGAAGCGATCATATTGCTGTGGCGGTGATTTTTGGAAAGCTGGAGAGACACACCGTCGGAGATGCCGGAGGAGAAACTGGAATTGTACAAAGGCACGACAGCCTTGCATTTATCGAGTTCCTGACACACCGTCGATGGCAATCTAGACCTGCGGTGGGATGACAGCCGCCGTCCCACATTTGCCTCGTGGGGGCAACGCGGTCAGCATGTGCGCACATGCCGTTTCCGAGGAGCGAACCATGGCGCGGACTCTGCAATAAGACTGGTGGAGAGCAGGTGTCCAGCAATGGCGCTGACCCTCTGCCGCCCTCCTGGTTGAATGTTTCGGAATTGCGTTGGCCGCCGCACCGAAAAGAGTTAATCCGGGGACGCAACGTCCGCGGTGTGATGTCTTAGCGTTGCACAGAAATGTGCTAGAACTGCTCAAGTGCTGCTTGGCTGTTTCTCATCGGTACTAAGTAATATGGGTAGAACGGGCCGCCACCGCAGCGGAAGGGAAACTAGCCTTTTCCCTACCGTAGCGGGAATAGGAGGGGGCTGGCTGAGAGCGGAATTCAAGACAACAGCATGCGAGGCGCAAATGCGAGAATGAAATTCAAGGAAGTATCAGGGAAACAACATCTCAACCGCGGAATAGATCAATGCAAATGATGGGGACGGGGAATCTGCCCCTGAAGCCACCAAGTCCGGGGACATTGATTGTTAGTATATAGCGCCAGCCCACTGGATGTTGACGTCGTGGGAAAGAATAGTCGAGTACACCTTTAAATCTCCCTGATGAGGAGAACCACGGACAATGATGGTCATTCCTAGCTCGCTAGTACAATGGTCGAATCACAGAGCATTAAGACTACCAGAGACATTCTATGTGAATTTTTAGCCCACGCCAATCCGCCTTGCTTGCGACACCCATCAAAGGGTCTTGTGGCGCTTTCCACTGTTTTCCCAGGTATGTCTTGAATAGTCTTGCCGGGGCTCATGATATCAAACACAGCCAAATTGGCACCAAAGTCCCGGTGAAGCCAATTCTTAGCTCCACAGCCATCAATGAATCAACACCATAGTCGGTCAAGCTTTTCCCGTCATCAATCTTCTCCCACTTCAACACCCAATGCCCGCGCCAACTTCGCACAGAGTGCATCCACGATGATCATGGCCCGTTGTTCCGCGGTTTCGGCACTTTGGAAGAGTTTGGATGGAGTATTGCTCCTGTCTGAAGATGTAGATGTCAATACCCCTGGGGCCTGCGCGACGTCGAAACCGGCAAACAATTGTGTTCGCATGGCCCACGAAGTATCTCCATCCTGAGCGCGCACTTCACGGGGTGTCAAGGCGCCAACCAGGACCTGACTCTGGTCCGGCGTAAGTTGTGTGATTGATGGATCACAGTAATACTGAAGCACAGCCAACAAATCAGCGGTGCCCACGGGGTCGATGTTGTTGGCAGCGGCGCGGCGATGCTGATACCCTGTTGACTCGTGGATGGCGCCGTCGTCGCGCATCCACCCAAGGTCAAGAGATACAGAAGTGCGAGGATCAGCCAAAGTACGCTGGCGAGCGAGCGCGTCCTGGGATAAGCCACCGGCTGCGTAATTAGTCCATGTTATTTGGAAGCAGCTGGTGCAGGTTCCAACTCATGTTTACCCTTGACTTCATTGTGCGCGACCATTGCCTGTCGCTCACGTTGTCAAAAACCGGATCCCTATAAAGAGGTTGATAAATTAGCAATGCATTGCATTTTGCGAAAACTGATTGAAGATCAGTGCTAAGTCTTCATACCTGCAGGGCCATGTCGGCATTGATGTAACATTTGATAGGTGGGAGTCCACATTATCGGGCCTTGGGTTGCATATTGCTGAAGATTCATCTCCGTTCAACCACTGTTCTTCGGGTTTCTGTGACGCACGTGCTGCATTTCATCCACCAATGTAATCAGTTGATCAAAATAGTGTTGTTGTTGGTTGTGCAGGCGATGGGATGCTGGCGATCCGGTGTCGGTTGTGGCCTGATCGGTGGGCTGCTCCACTACTCATGCATGCGGCACAGCTTCTGGTATCATATCCATACTGTACAGTGCGCGGGCATCATCAAGCTCTGCCTACTTGGTTACTCTGATAAAACCAGAGACAAGTTATTCCTGGATCGAGACCTACTTAGGTATTTGGCTGGCGCAAAGACGCTGCATTAGGACCCTTGTCCACCCATGACCGAAAGAGCTCATAGCCTTCAAAATAGTAGTATACCAATACAGTCTGGGAAGGAGGGAGCTCATCTGAAAGGCACACTGAAGATAGATTCCGAGCCCAGAATTCATCGATTATGGACTGGGTGAGACAGAAACATCTTAGTATTAGGTCTGTATGCAATGGCTTGTCGAGCAGACATAGTAGACTGTCTGCGCTTAAAACTCCGAAAGCCTCGGGGCAAGGTGCTCAAGTTGAGAAAGCCTGGCATACCGACAGCCCCCCCTGCTCTCAACCCCACAGCGTTCAGATGCCCGAGCCGGCTGGCCGGCCAGTGCGGGCCCAGGAACTTTGCCGAGTAGTCGTTGACGTATTCTTATTTTCATGCGGCCGTTGGCTCAGCTTTGTCAAAGTGGCGTGGTAAAGGAACCAACTGCATGAAATGGGGCGGATCTCGAGGCGGTCCGTCTCGATGTTGGTCCGTCTCGATGTAACCCCAGTATCTGTGATAAAGGGGCGCAGGCACTTCCTCAAGGCTTGTGTTGCAGACTTGCCTCGGCTCACTCAGAAGGCCAAAAAATTAAAAGCACAAAAGTCTTTGTGCTGCATTTATCAGCGAATCTTGGTCTACAAACTATTGATTTTCTTCACTTGAAGTCCGCAACATCTTCATTTCCTGCCTAACAATGTCACGACGACGACCAGTCAACCCTCAGAACGCTACAGCTCCTGGTGGCGAGGTAGTCACCCATGACATCGTCGTTGTTGGGGCCGGTCTGGCAGGCATCAACACGGCATACCGTCTGCAGACCGAGATGCCTCACCTCAGCTTCGAGGTTCTCGAGGCGCGCAACAATATCGGCGGGACCTGGGATCTATTTAGATACCCGGGCGTCCGCTCCGATTCAGACATGTACACCTTGGGGTTCGCCTGGCATCCTTGGCGACACAAACTCCTCGGCGATGGCGACGAAATCATGTCGTACTTGCAGGAGTACATTTCAGCTCACGGCCTGGAAAAGTCGCTGAAGCTTAACCACAAAGCGGTGAAAGCCGACTGGTCATCTGAAAGTCAGAGATGGACAGTCTGGGTCGACCATGAAGGCCATCCCAAGACTTATGTCACCAAGTGGCTGGTTCTAAGCCCTGGTCTCTTCAGCTTCGACAAACCATTCCCCGCTGTCATTCCGGGCATCAGCAAATTTCAAGGACAGGTTCTCCATCCACAGTTTTGGCCAGCAGATTACGATTACACCAATAAGGAGATGGTTATAATCGGAAGCGGTGCCACGGCGATCACAATGCTCCCTTCTTTGGTCAAAAATGGCGCCAAGCACGTCACCATGCTGCAACGCTCGCCTTCCTACATCGTCTCAATCCCTATTCCGGACAATAAGCCGAAACTGTTTCAGCGATTTCTCCTTGCCACAATCTTCAACTGGCTTCGCCGCCTGTCCTGGCATATCACTATGTGGCTCGTGGCTTCCACATGCTCACACTTCCCCTCTATGGTGCGCAACTTTATAGCCGGGGCGACTCGCAAGCAACTACCGGAGAAGACACCCCTCGAACCACATTTCGTGCCGGCTTATAATCCTTGGGATCAGCGCGTGTGTTACTGCCCAGACGGCGACTTCTTTCGGGCATTGCATACCGACAAGGCCGATGTGGTTACCGGGACGATACAAACAGTGACGGAAGGCGGGATCCAACTCGAAGACGGAAGACATCTGGATGCCGATGTTATCGTCACTGCCACAGGGTTCAACATGCAATTCGCAGGCGGTCTACCCATCAGTGTGGACAATCGGCTGGTAGAGTGGCCTAGCAAGCTCATATGGAATGGAGCCATGGTGCAGGATGTGCCTAACATGTTCTTCATGTGGGGTTACACAAATGCGTCATGGACGGTCGGCGCTGACGCGACTGTGAGCATCGCATGCCGACTCCTGAAACACATGGAGAAGAAGGGGATGCATGTCGCGATACCGAAGACGCCCAGTGGTTTCAGTACTGAACGGCAGAATATGTGGAAGCTGTCATCCACGTACGCAATGGCTGCGAATCAGATTCTCCCCAAATACGGAAGTGATGGACCATGGAAACCAAGGGGAAATGTTTTGTTGGACCTGATGCACGCGAGTTGGGGAAATGTCACGACGGGCTTGCAATTCGTTGCTTGATACTGGTGGACCCAGGTACCCTTATGGTGGCTTGGGAAGTTCCGGCCTGCAAGGCTGCGAATCCATTGTAGTTCACTCGCAAATCGTCAAAGATATATCATTGAATAGAAGGCACGTGAACCTTGGTGTCTAACCCTTTGCCTGTAATCCAATGCAGACACCACCCGAACTTTCGAAGCAATCCCTCTCCCAATATTCCACAGATTTGAGTCATCCACACTTTCAAAAACCGGAATCTCGACATCCAAAGGCCTGCGTACCAGGTCCCACAAATCGATCGCAGAGAGGGAGTCTATTCCAAGCTGGTGCAAGCATGTTGTGTTTGAGAGACTTGCGCCGAGTACCCAACAGCCTCGAGACATGCTGACCTACGACTTTGCTGACCGCGCCGGCAGCACTCTCCAGAAGACATTCTTCCGCGCCAGGTGCCGCCTGCCTCTGCGCCTCATATAGCACGCGCTGGCACCTCACTGAAATACCGGCTCAGCTGGCCTCGCCGGCGTCCCCAAGAGGGATTTGGGCCGACAGATGGTGCATGTGGCCCCGGAAAGGTTGCCTCATTGTGCATGGCACCATGTCCACCTCGTACCTCCAGTGGGCAGGTGGACCAAGACAGATAATCATCTCCTGCTTTGGCCATACGAAGGCTCTATCGCTGCCCGACTGGAGACAATGATTCTCCAGTAGGGCGTGGAAGTGGTCCCTGTTAATTGGTATCAGGTGCTCGTGCTTTGGAAGAAGCCCTTGTCGAACTCATTTTCCGCCACGTATCCCCGTCATTCAAGACGCCTCCTAGATCGATGCAGACCCCTGCCTGGTCGAGGTTTCGTTGGTACCTTGCCAGTGCCGCCTAGAATGTGTTTTTCGGATTGTACCCTACCAGCTTTTTTGTGCCCATGGTTCCCATACTAGAGGATAGAAGTACGAAAGATTCCAGATTTTAACGGCGGTGTTGGTGCAACTTCCATGATCGACGCACCTTCGGGGCGAGTGCAGCCATGTAGGTGCCAGATGGTGTCCTCCAGGCAGGAAGCAGACACGGATATGAACATCAATTGACGTTCCCTCAACAAGACGTTCGAATAATGATTTGAGGCCGGTATACTAAGAGACCCTACACGACCTGGATTTAAAAGCCAGGGTTCGGTGCCTAAGCTGAAATTAGGTGGTGATAGCGTCGCTCGCAATGGACCCACTCAGTGCGATGCCAAGCACTCGCGGCTCAGCCCCATCGCAAGCCCCAGGAATCCTTCACTCCCATTTAGCTAGTACGTAGACTTTCAGCTCGGACTCCAGTTAAGGCCTGGCTCGGACTCATTTGCATCGACAGGAGTTCCCCGTCCAACGCGTCCAACGGTTGCAATTCCGCGTGGCAGATGGCTATGGCAATTCTGGTCTAATTGCTCGTGCGTCGATCTTCGCGAGAGGGATGAGATATTAGCAGCCTAAAATGTGGCTCAGATAAGGATCATACGCTCGTACACTGCTGAACGGTATGCCTGTGAGCTTTATGACGCTTATAAAGGACACCATCCAAGGCCTGGCAGTTCAACCGATTTCGAAACTTAGATATTCACCTGGGCGTCCGCTCGTCTTTGTTTGTAGCCGTGAGTATTACACTCTTACATGACGCTAAAATGACACTTTCTTCCAGAAAATTATTTACGCTTCTGGCTGCGACTTCGGCCGCAACGGATGTGTACACCCAGCCATGCCCACTATACGACCAGAACTATCCAGCGCCCACGGGCCTGGCAGCCAGCAAGCACATTGAAGCCGCGGCAGAGTCTGTCCTGAACCAGCTCTTAAAGGCTAAAAACCAGACGACAGCATATGGCTCGCTTGACACCCAGACAAGTGCACATTCTATCGACTTCTACTCCCTTGACGACGAGGACAGCCTCTTCAACTACCACTATACGCCAGCCGAGTTGCTGGCCCACCGCACGGTCGGCGTCGAGGAGGTTGGCTCGGATACTATCTACCGTGTTGGGAGTGTGTCCAAGCTGTGGACGGTATACATTTACCTTCTGGCAGCGGGCGATCGGACTTGGGCTGAGCCGATAACAGCCTTCGTCCCGGAACTGGAAGCGATATCGCAGGCAAAAGATCTTGACCCAACGAGCGACGTCGATTGGCAGTCGATAACGGTTGGTGCCTTGGCTAGCCACCTTGCTGGCATCGGTAGGGATCCTACACACGTTGCGGCTTTGAGCAAAGTGTTTGGGGATCTTGGAATTCCGAGCCAGAGCGACAGCTCGGCCTCTTCATGTGGTGATCCGGCACTGGTCACTCTGCCGTGCAACCGCTCACGTGAGTGTCTTCCGACCGATCTTGCCCTGGTAGCGCGGTTCACTAATACAAGCATTGAGATACAGAATTCTTCACAGACTTCCCGAAACAGCACCCTATCGTCGCCTCTCATAAGACACCGGTCTACTCCAACTCCGCCTTCCAAATCCTAGGCTACGCCCTGGAGAACATCACGGGCCAGCCCATGCACGAGCTCTTCGACCAATACCTCATTGGGCCCCTGAACCTCACATCGACCTCTTACCACCTACCACCCACTCCCGACACGTCTATCATCCCATACAATACCACCACCAGCTGGTGGTTCGCTGACCTGCTGGACCTGACCCCGGCGGGAGGCTACTTCAGCACGATAAATGACATGCGCAAGGTCGGGAAGGCGATGCTCCGCTCAACCCAGCTAGACCAAGCCTTGACGAGCCGCTGGATGAAACCGCACTCGTTCCTGTCCAACCGCGACGCTGCCGTGGGCGCACCGTGGGAGATCTACCGAGCGCCCGGCGAGCCGACGATCATGATGATGACAAAGGCCGGCGACCTGGGAATGTACTCGTCGTACGTTGTCCTCATCCCCAAGCTGAATATCGGCTTCACCGTGTTGTCGGCGGGGGGGTCCGTGACGGACAATACCCGCATACTCGGCGACATCCTGGTGGACACGTTCGTGCCGGCCGTGCGAGCGGCGGCCGCTGACGAGATCGCGGATGCCTATGCCGGCACTTTTGTGGACGCGGCGACTGGGTCAAACATCACCCTCGCGGCGGGAGAAACCGAGCCCGGGCTGGCTATCGAGGCTTGGTCGTTTGGTGGGCAAGACGTGCTGTCCCTGCTCGGCAGGCTGAAAGGAGCTAACATCACTGCGCGGCTGTATTACTCCGGCCTGGAAACAGACGGCTCAAACGGCACTGTGAGCTCTTGGAGGGCAGTGTACCAGACCACGACGAGGAAAGTCGGGCCTGGGCCCTTGTCACCAATCTGTGACTCGTGGTTCACTGTAGATGGGCTGACGTATGGTGGCGTGGGCTTGGACGAATTTCTGGTCACGACTATTGATGGCAGGGCGACCAGCGTTGAGCCACGGATTTTAGGAGTCACCATGGACAGAGTCGAGTAGATATGTAGATAGTCAGTGTGTTAGGCAAACTAAAAGACTTGGAGCTGCCACACACTAACCTAAAAAGCCTCATTGCTTCAAATGTTAAAATAACGTTCCCAGCCCACTGTCAGCCTCACCCCCTAATTCGGCCCCCCCTCCCACATATAAATTAGCTAGTTCAAATTTGACAACGCTTTCTACCTGATAGCACCTGGTCGTAGGGACTTTGTCCGACAGCAGCCCATTGTAAAGAGATTCTCACGCATCCAGCTGACTAAATCGCGTCATGTTGCCATCCTGGTCACAGTTGCTGTCTCGTAGGGACCCAATGTCGTGCTCCTGTCGACCGTGTTTGTGCTGGTGATATACCGACATCCCCACGAAGAGGATGACGTGCCGCTCCCTACTTGTCTGACCGTCGTCTCAGCAATGTCCCAATGGACACTAGTGGTCTCTCTGACCAGATATAACATCACAGTGATTGAGCATCCTGAAGTGGGGATAGCAGACATAAGAGATGTTGACGAGTTGTTTGACGTGGGTGCCGAGTCATACAAGGATCCGTTCTGTGAATAAGAACTTGCTGCCCAGCTAGTGAATGACGGTGAAGTGTACGATGGCTGTCCCGAAACATGGAAAGATGTGTTCTGGGGGAGAGCAGTGGAGGACCAGCTGAAAGGCGATAACGAAGTGTACGGTGACGGTCGTGACACGTTCGAGTATGCGCTTTGTGAGTATGACTGGTATGAAAGCGAGGGATCGCGTGTTGAAATTGAGTATGTGGTTGTACTTTGGGACCCTGATTGTGTCTCATATGGTGTGGGAATTGACGCAGGTGCCGACCTTTGCGGAATTGACAGTCCTGAAATCGAACTCGTGCTATTTAGCCGAGGAGATTCAGGCGATGAATGACTGCCACTAGTGGTTGTGCTGTTCGATAAAAATGATACGGGGCTTGGTGTTATTCTTATATGAGAACTTGTCTCGCTTCGTGGGTCTGATCCATCGGACAATGAGTAGGTTGTGACTGTTGAATCGTATGACTTGATGGTACTGGTCTTGACGCTACCGCTTGATATGTTGATAGAATCATTGCTGGACGTTGCTATTGTTGACGTTGTTAACGTGGAGCTTTGTTGCAATCTGGACCTGGTCAGGTGGGCTGCATTTGTGTCAATCTCCGTGTCAGAAAGCGGGCTGCTATCGCCGGTGGAGGCATCGGATGATGTGACAAAGATCTGGCTACTTGGAACCGAGCTTCCTACCCCGTGTCCAGTACTAAGGCTCGAAGTTGACCTGTGTGTACTCCAAGATGCCAAGTCGGTGGAAGTTATGCCACGCTCAGACGAAATAGTTGACGGGATAGTAGAGAAGACCAAGGATGACGTCTGTTCAAGCCTTGTGGCCGTAGGCCAGGGAGTGAAGACAATCCCAACAGCGCTGTCATGGCTAGTAGGCGATGTGAGCGTCCAATCAGAATTGCCAGGTATGTTTGGTCCCGAGCTAGATCCGGAGTGGTAAAGTGTTGGTCGCGGCGTGTACGAAGGGGAATTTATGCTTTTGCTGGTCGATATCGCTTGAACCTCAGAAGTAGCACTCGATTCGGTGGTGGTTGTGCCTGCTGGGGCGTAACTACTCAATTCGCCCTGGGACTGCGCATCTGAGAACATTGTGGAGCCCGAAAACCCCATATCGCCACTGATGCTCGGACTGCTGAGGCCCGACCCATTGAGTTCCGAGGCCTGTAACGTGGCGAAGCCAGTGGATGCTGCCGCTGAGCCGGACATATCGCTACGGGTGGTAATGTATCCCTCCTGGCCTTCTGAGTTTGATACAGACGAAAGGGAGGCTTCGGCACGCGAAGATGTGTTCGGGTACGAGACCGTGAGTGTCACATCCGTGATACTGGTATTTGGAACATCCTGGCTACCTGAAGTAAGTCCTGGCGAGAATGACGTCTTAGCCTGGTGTGTTGTACTTGATTTGGGCGACGACATGGCTGTGGTATCAGTGAAAGTAGTAGTCAAGCCAAGCTGGCCTCCTGGGCTGATTGCTGACGGAAGTGATGTTTCAGGCTGCGTTGCTGTACTCGAGGCGGTGTCTACTCGGGTTGATTCTGTAAAACTGATAGACGAAGCACCTTGGTCCCCCGAGCTCATTGCTGAGAAAAGAGACGTTTCGACATGGGGTATTGTATTTGACGTAGATTCTTCTCCTTTTGAACCGTCGACACTGCTAGTTGTAACACTGTTCCCGCCCTCCGAGCTCACTGCTGACAAAAGAGATGGGGTGGCATGGGATTCTGCGACTGTAGGAGATACTATGTGACTTGAATGGGTGGTAACTTGACCACCTGCACTGCCCTGACCTGAATTTATTACGGACGAGAGATTGGTTCCGTGTCGTGGTGTTGCATTCGAATCAGACACTACAAATATTGAACTCGTGACAATGCTAGTTGAATCGATGGTTCTGGTAGTCGAAATATTCTGGTTTTCAGGATTTGGTGCTGATGAAAGAGAGCTTTGTGACTGGGGAGCCATGTTGGTGCTTGACACCATCGTTGCGATGGTAACAGTGGCCGCTGAGCCTTGCCCTCCCTCCGAGACCGTTCCGCCGTGGTCGGTAGTGGAAAGTATCCTCCCTGAAATAGAGCTGTGGAATGTCTCACTGGATGCTCCGCCAAAGCCTCCAGAGCCGGAGCTGAAAAGTGGGTCATAGCTGCTGTCAGTTGAGGCACTAGTCAGACTTAGACTACTAGTCGCTTCGGACCCAATGCCGCTACTCTTAACAGAAAGCATGCCAGATGTCGATATGCTTCCTGATATAGAGAGTTGATTCTCAGTACCATTGGAGCTTGACAGCAATGTGGCATCCGTAACTGATAGCGATGGCTCTATCATGGTGAGCACCCTGGACAAGGACGAAGAGCTTCCAGTTCGAGACTTCGAACTGAAACTTGGTTCTAAGCTAATGAAATCTGAGAGTGACTGTGTCGAAGGGCTGCTGTAAAGTGGCGAAGAACCTCCTAGGTGGGTACCACTTGCCATATCAGAAGGAGGCGACACAGTCTCGGCGCCCTGTGACAGTGAGGAAGGATTTAAGTCAGTGGCGGAGATTTCTAAATCATGAGAAGTCGTCTGGTCGGAAGTTGTTGATGGGGCCAAACCCTGGCTCGAGGATAGATGGGAACTGGATTTTAGCTGTAAACCCGACGCGCTGGTGGTACTTGCTTCTGTTGCGGGACTATGGCCGAGGCCTGTGGGAGAAGAGTCAGATCTAATGGTGGTATATGACACTTGAGATGAGTCCTGGGTATAGTCTTGGGGTGTCGATGTACTTTCTGCAGATGACTCGTTCGCGCTCTTGCTGGCCGAGACTGTGGTCGTGGACGACGAGGCATCACTGCTCGTCAATCTGCCAAAGTCCGTTCCCGGGTGGCTCTGCAAACTTGAGTAGATCACATCGCCAGTTGAGCTTCTATCGGCTGTTGTCTGCACGTCACCACCAGATATTCTGGAGCCTGTGCTCGGCAGGAATGTTATATCACCAATCACAGATGTCATCTCGGCTGATGAAATCGAGTGGCCAGTATCCAAAGTTGTCTTCCTCGTTGTAGTGGATTCGCTGCCTTGTAATGTAGTTTCGGTTGACCTGGATTGTACTGAGTATATGCCGCTGACCGACTCAGGGGTTATAGAGCGGCTGCTAGTAAGAATGGCCCCAGTCGTTGTTACTGTCTGGATGTCCGAGGCTCCCTGAAGAATTCGAGTGGTCTCGGTGGAAGCATATGTCAGCGACGATGATCCACCAAGAGACTCAGAACTACTGCCGGCCGCGAGAGTTGTGATTACTTGTGAGGTTGAAAGGCGGGTATTGGAGATGTGTATATTCGAGGTCCCACCCCCCGTCGTATTACCCTGCAACTTGCTTGACGTCGAAGTCGTAGTCAGCTTGTCATCGTCTGGCGTGCTGCCAGCCTGACGTGTTAATCCAGTACCTCCAAGGCTTACATCCTGGCTCGACAGAATACCACCAATCGTAGACAATGTCTCCTGTGTGGGTCCTCTGCTTGAGCTGGACGATTTGCTGCTCATTCCAGTGCTCAACACTGTGTTGCTCAAGCTTATCCCCATTGTTGTAGAATATCCAGCTTGCTCGTTTCCGCTTCCAGTCCCAGATGATGCATTATATAACTGTGTACTTGACGTGATATTGCTTGATGGCTTGGTCTCTTGTGATGTCACCATTTTGGATGTGGCGGCTTCGCTCGACGTGCCGAACTGGTTCGCCGTGGTTGGCTCGCTCGATTTCATGATCTCTTTCGACATTGTTGTCTGGCCGGGGGTCACAGGTACGCCTGCGTCTGAGGGAGAAGATACGCTGGCAAGGCTGGAAATCGTGGGACTCGAGAAGCCACCACTGCTCGGAGATATTGAAGGGATACTGGGAAGTAGACTCGACAACCTGCTGCTACTCGACAGGTTCGCTCCGTCGCCGCTTGAGCGCAAGCTAGACATGATTTGGCTGGATTATAATGTGGTACTGCTCGACGCCGGACTGCTACTTGGACTCGATACAGGCTGGATCTGACTGGGAACGCTTGAGGCCGCTGAATCTTGGGTAGCAAAGCTGCTTCTGGTGCTACTGATTATCTGGGTAGCCGAAAACGGGCCGGATGTGATGGTGCTCGGGACCGAGCTTGGAATCGACGAAGTACCAATCTGTGACACGCTTGTGCTTGAGGGCAGCAAGACTCCGCCGCTTCCACTCGTTGCAGATGATGTTGATGATGTTGAAGTTGGTCTACTCTGCGAGGTCGTCATTGGAGTTGTGAATGAACGTGATGTTGTGGTTGGTGAGGTGGTCCGAAGGGCGGCGCAGTATGATGCAGACGCGGTCAGGCACGTACAGGCGCTGGATATCTGGGGGGGGGGGCCTCCTGTGCATGCTGTCATCAATTCTGTTGGTGTCCCACCCAAGAATCGGCCGAGATTGAACAGGACACAATTCAACGCAAAAAGTCCATTAGCCGCATCTCTGCACGCGTCAGAGCAACAAACAGACTGGGCCAAAGCCACAGGGGCCAAAAAAGACGACAAAAGAAAAAAGTATGCGAACATGGTGGATGCTGGCTTCTGCCGCATGGTTGAGAGGTGACTTGTGGGATCGTTCCGTTAAACCGACCTGAACAGTAAAGGAGACAGAAAAATAACACCAACCGCCAGGCGCACCTGATGCTCACCTACCTATATCATGTCCCCCGGCTCAAATCGGATGCCCATGGCACAGGACTGCCAATGTCAACACCACCAGCACGCCAACTGTTTGTCGGTCACTCCAACAACGCGCAGTGGCCTTGCTTCGTGCGACGAATACGAGAGCGACTGGTGAGTAAGCACAGCAGCTGGATGGCTGTTGGTTTGGCCAAGAATGCAAAATCCTCAGCTGGTTCCAGTCAGACGAGTTGTGGCGGCGGAAGAATAACTAACCACTTATTCGTTGCCAGAAGCACAGATGAAAGCACCCCCGACATGTCTCGTTCGGGGCGGCCCTTGGACATTCCAGCTTCCAAGCCATTAGGGCCCACGAGAACCCGACCAAAATTTTTGGGCTTTATAAAGCGACGCATCCAAATTATTGGATTTCATGGCGCATATCTGTGCTACCAGCTCCGGACCAGACTCCCCGATTGCTGCACGCCCCTGATCGCTAGCCGCCGTCGTGGCCGAGATTGGACACTGCCCTGCCGTGTTCCACCGTTGTGGCACGCTGTAATACTGGAGCACGGAGGCGGCAGCCGATTGCACACAGACGCCAGACGCAAGGAAATGCCCAGGCCTAGGAACTCCCAGGTGCCGAGCAAGATTCCAATTGTTCCGTCAACGACCATGTTTCTCTTCGGGACTCAATTCCACAGGTTCTCACCTTCTGTGGTGTGAGCATGCCGCTCATTGGTTTATAGGAAGGCAGCCGCACTACGAGAGGTCTTTTGGTGAAGCTGTTCTACGCAAATTTACGTATAGTAATGGCCAATAACTCGATACGACTTTCCTGGAAACGGCCGCTCAAATCATTTGTTTTGAGAGCTATACAAGGCACGTCCAACTTTATCATTCAACAAGGCCGTTATCAGTGCACACAGCGTCCGATCTTCCAGGGCTACCAATACATTTCGTCCCGGGTCGTCCCGCCCGAATCCCGGATCTCATTGGCTACCATTAGTTTAGGGTAATGTTTTCATTCGGGGTTTCTCATCGATGTTCTACTCTATGGGGGAGGGGGGGCATTGAGACGTTGAGATGGCCTGCTATTCCGCTTCATGCTTCCAGTCTGGATAGCTTAGCCCCCAACATTGACGTGAGGTGTCTCAAGGTGAAACTCTCGTCTTTCGCATTGCCCCCGGAGGAAATCCCAGAATAGAGAGTGGCGGGTACCAAAATTTCACCAAAATTTCACCATCCTTGTCTCGAATCCTATGGGCTGGCGTACCGGTTTGGGTCCTGCAACTGCATGATCGAGCCATCAGGGCGGGTGACGATGAGTTCAGGAACGATAGGAATCGGTCCATGAGCCTCCAACTCTGCCCTCGCGGCAGATTCCTGTGCGCAATCCTCCGTCTCTATCCAATTCTTAGTTCTCACGGGCCTTGGCATCTTCTTTCTCGGAGTCCGGGCTGATCTCGCTCGCTTGGTGCGGTGGGGAGGAGGGAGGTGTGTGTCGGGGTACAGGCCAGCTCGTGGTTTCTGAGGTGCCTGAGTGCTGCCGTCGATGTTCCGTGTGGGTTTGGTCTCATCTGGTGTCGGGATCTGGCGAGTTGGAACTTCCATCCCTTGAGGTTTCTGTGCCGTTCGGACCTGGTCCAACTCCTGGAGATGGCGGTTGAGGACCTCCATTGCTTGAGATTCCTGTACCTTTCGGGCCAGGTTCGACTCCTGGAGATGGCGATTGAGGCCCTCCATTGCATTCTGAGCATTGGCAGGGGAAAGTGGCTTCCATGGGACTGGGTTGATATGCCCCAGCTCGAACACCCAAGCCTTCACCGGCAGCGTGTCATCGATCGGGTACTGGACAGTCGGCGGCTCCAGCGCGGTTGGCGTCTCTCGCGATACAGGTCCGGACTGCAAGGCGTAGCCCTGGCCACGAACCTTCCTCATAGCCTTTCGGTCGTCCACCTTGGGCTTCTGTCGCTTCTGTCGCTTCTGTCGCTTCTTGTTCTTTTGAGGCATGGTGAGGGAGATGACCGATGGGCCAAGTTGAAAATCTATGAAGAGGCGGGAAGAAGGTTTGTGACTGATGGGACAAGTTGAAATTCTATGAAGAGGTGGGAAGAAGGTTTAAATAGTCTTGAGGCTGCCTTCGGTGACAGTGTTCTGTGACACTGAGCCGGGGTGAATGTGTTCAGAAATGAATACATTGGCCAAGTGAATTTAGAAGGGTTGGTAAACAGTTCTGACATGACAAGACAGTAAATGAGTATTGATGGCTTTAATGTTAGTCTCCATAGTTACTTACGCGAGGCACAATACTATAAGATGGCAGCTGGAGGCTTGCACCTTCTGATGTAACTTGCTGGTTGCCAACCTGTCCGAGTCTACTGTTCCAATGTGTTGTGGCCCATAGTTACCCATCCAAAGTGAAACCACCTGATGACATTACTGCTACCGGGTAACTTGGCTCTGGTACTCAGGTCGTTAGTCTCATGTCGTTGGAGGATGCGGAAACAAGCTGCCTTCCCTCGATCTGATTCTTCTCTATTGTATGTCAAGCCCACATCTGGTATGCTTTGTGTAGGGGAACCTTTTGCGGACGTACATTCCTTGGAATGCTGGGAAGTCTGTCTCCTCAAGTGCGTTGATCCACGTGTTCAGTTAAGCATCTGATTACTCAGCTATGCGGTGTACAGTCTGTCTCTGTGTCCCCTGTGTTGTCTACCTGATTATAGGTTGGATCAAAGCCTCGTCTTCCTGTGTCACTTACAATGGAGGTCTTAGAACGGGCATGTTATATCCTGTGGGGTTCTATGAACACAAGCTCTGGAGCTTGCACAAATTGTTGGATGATCAATATTTATATCTGAATATTTGCTTCACGCAGTGCAAGCTTCCAAAGGGCAACAAGAACTTTCCCAGTTGGTTGGTCAACGAGCTGCTGTCAACTGCCTTTGAGATGGCATAAACTTCCTCCCGCAGCCAGTAGTCAAAGGACTTCAGCTCTGCAGTATACGAATCCCCCAGCTCAGATGACACTTTCCAGCGCCTTCACCAATTCGCTGGGAATGCTCAGGAACGAGCAGTGCCCTGCCTTCAATGTCGCCGTCTTGGCCCTCGGACCAAGCAGTTGTGCCATGCCCTGTTGGTATGCCAGGGGAAGAGCATTGTCCTCTGTGTGAAATATGTATGAGCAAGGGATGCCGTTGGCCCATGGTTCGTATGGTGCTGGCGTGGCGAAGAGCGCTGCAGATGTGTGGGTCATCTGAGCGGCCCATTTTACCTGCTCCTCCGGCGACAGATCGTTCAGTCCCACCTGAGGTAGCAACTCAGGATTTCCAATGACACGGTCACCCTGACACAACTTGTTAGCACTGACCTGATGTCGCGCAGAAGCCGCAAGCTGATAGGATAGGATTCGCCCCAAGTCAGGCTCACCTCGACCACCATCCAGGGCAGCGGCTGGCCGCCAAGCATGCCCAGCAGACTCTGGCCCTTGGGCAAGACAAAAGCTGTCAAGAAGATGCATCGGACTACGCCTCCAGTTTTGCCAGCTGCTTTCCTGCTTCCTGCATCGTATCCTTCCACCGCTCCGCTCATCGAGATACCACCTGCAGAGTGTCCAATGACCACAACGTCCTTGCCATCCTCGACGACAGGCACCAGCACCTTGCGGACGGCATCGATGTCATCGGACAGTCCTGCCAGGGGCAGCTCAGCGCCACCGACCGTGGGGAGTGGAACGTGATTCGTGGGGTACCCGGCCTCCTGTAGAAGTCTGACGATGTTGGCGAAGGCAGGGGGCAATTGCCAGGCCCCGGGGACGATAATGATTGTGGGCTTGGTCATTTTCGGATCGTTGCGATTTCCTCCCAAGTCACACTCCAAGACCTTCGAGGTTTATGGGACTGATCGTTGGACAGCAGGATTAGGAAACGTTCCTCGAAGTGTCCGCCGTCGTGGGTGACCAAGTGCGTCTGCTGTTAGCACCACCATTCGCTACCTTGAGTTCTTTATGGTGCGGCGCGTCTGGCAGGAGTCGTTGTGGAGCCCCCACCCCCTACCGATCCTCCGTAACACGATATCGTAGACGCAGTACCTAGGTAGTGCTGCGCATCCACGTCCTCCCACGATCCGGCGCCGCAGTGTCGCCGTGATGAAACCCCGGGGCCACTTCCGGATCCTAGATTTATCCACAGATCGCCCTGCACAGACGCTCGAATCCTCTGAGGAGCCTCGGGTTGTCCACCCTGCTGTCTTGCACGCCACGTAGTGTATCGGCGCAAGACTTCGACGCGATATAGTCTGGCGGCCGGATTGCTGAATCCGAGGGAATGGTGCGATGTGCCGCGGATGGCCCCTTGGATGAGACCACAGCATTGTGGAGTTCGTACATTCTCAGGGGACCGGCGGTCCCCATTTGGGGTTCCTCTTTCGGCTCCAACTATCCAGGATCAGGGCACAAGCACCTTGGAAGGAGGACGTTGGAGTGGATCGCCGGGCCCAAATCTGCACATCCGAGCCGCGTCCGAGTCATTTTAAAGAGGGCATTGGAAGTCATGTCCGAAGAGGTCCGCTGGTCAAGATGTAAAGGGAACAATTAATGGAAATCGTTGACTCGAGACTTGGCATACCTTCCATTGCAATCCAGTATGGGCCCCGAAGGGCCTTCTATTGCTCCCTTGCATGGTAGCGATGCGGCGAATGCCATTGTAGTTCAAAGTTTTCTCCGTTTTTGGTTGTACTGGTTGGGTCTAATTTGCGATGTCAGAATCCCAGTACAGCGCCTGACGTACGTAGCAGTAAGTCTGTCTTGGGTTCCTGCGAAGTTACGCAGCAGTCTCCTAGCATTCAAGTTGCTCGTGATTATACGCTGCCTGTTCGCACCAAACTTTGTGCCGCAACTAAAAGCGGCTTCTGGCTGTGAGTTGCTTTATCAAGAGACCAATTAACAGACCGCAGAGGCATGCGTACCAGGGCATCAGGAAAATCATCAAGTGTTCCCCCGGCGCGCCGAGCCTGTTCCGTGGTTGCATGAAACCCACAGGGCTCGTCGCAGGCCCGGCGGCCTCGCTTGAGAGATGGGCCTGACCAGGGCCAATGCCGAATGTGGTATTGATCACAAATGATGCTTTCCGTATCCGAGAGCTTCCCCGCCTGGATGAACCTCTCAATTCGCACGGACTCCTAGAATGTCACCTACAGGCTTTCGGCTTCACTGTAAAGCTTTCAAAACGCCTCCCGGATTCTCCGCTGATCCTGTCATGGCGGAAGTTCAGGGGCAAGAGTCCCGCAACAGGGTCCCGATATTGAGCAGGATGCACCCCGCTTTGGGAGTGTCACTACTGCTTCATTCGCAAAATCTAACAGACGTGTGTGTGGTCCGCTCCTTATCTTCGGACAACGGTGCTTTCTTTTTGAGCACTGCACGCATTTTTGGGTCCAACCACCTGAGCACAGGAAGTCCACAGCGCCGACATGGTTTCCGCAGCGTACTACCCCGTCAATGACACCAGCCGCTCTCTGGCTGAGAGGGCATATCTCCAAGAGCTGACGGACCTTGCTGCGAAACAACCACTGGAAGAAGATTCGAGGCAGGAGGTTCGGACCTTGACTATCATCTTCACGATCATCGCCGTCATCGTTGTGGCGTTGCGGTTCATTGCAAGGCGGAAAATCAAGGCGCCGTTCTGGGTGGATGACTGGCTGATCTTGGCTGCTCTGGTGCTTCTCTTTGGAAACTCGATATTCAACTTCGTGATGGTGGACCAAGGAGTGGGTCTCCACTCGGGACGCCTAACTCTCCCGCAGATGCAAGAATTGAATAAGGTGAAACCAAGTCCCGCGTCTCGGGGACGAATACATCGCTAATACTACGAGGAATTCCAGACTGTCGTTGGAGCGGAGATCGTCTACCTGACAGGGGTAAACGCCTACAAGATATCTCTGCTATTCCTCTACTTCCGGATCTTTCCAATCAAGTCCGTTCGAACATGGGCATACGTATTCGGAGGGCTCTCCACGTGCTGGAATATCGCGGGCGTTTTCGCCGCTGCCTTCCAGTGTACGCCGAGGGCCAAGATCTGGGAGCCGTGGATAAACGGATACTGCATCAACATTTTTCTCGTGCAGCTACTCGTCTCAGTTCCCAGCATACTGTGCGACATCGCGATATTGTGTCTGCCGCTTCCTCACGTGCTTCGCCTCAAGACGAACTTGACGCAGAAAATATTCCTCGTCATCATGTTCAGTAAGCAGCTTCCGGACGCATTTTTGACCCGCTTCGGAATTATATTTTCCTGTTTGGGGCCTATGTCTCACAAGCCATGGGTACCCTATGACCTATTCCACTCCATTTTCCTCATCAAATTTCTTCCTTGGTTCTTTGGAAGCTGACCCAGAATGCTGTAGTGCTCGGATCATATGTCGTCTTCACGAGTATCTACCGTTTCACGGTGTATTTGGGGTACAGCGCCAAAGATATCCCCTTCACATTGGCAGTCCCCGTGGCCTGGAATGTCATCGAAATCAGCAGCGGGATCGTGTCCTCGTGCCTCCCGACTCTTGTGAGCTACTTTAACCTCGACGCTCACATCGCACCACTGACAAAGCACCTTAGGGGCCCATTATTCGTCCTGTGATTACGTCCATCATGCCCTCATCATTGGCGGTGTCTGGCAACAAGGACAGCGCACACGCGGGCTACGAACGAAAGAATGGAGCCAGCAGCCGCTCTGGATTGGTGACCATCGGCGGCGGCGGCGCGCGCAAAGCCAGTGGGCACTGGAGCAAGCTTGAAGGCTCCGGCAGGCGGGCACCTGATGATTGTCCCGAGTTTGACATTGATGAGGATATCGAAATGCAGCCGAGAGGAAAGATAACGAGCATTGTTGTGGCCAAGCACGGCGAGCCTGAGCACGACAGCCCGTTATCAGCCCCCGCAGCCTCTACGGAACAACCGCACGTTACTGTGACAGGCAGCAAGGGCAACGACAGCGACGAATCTCTACTTGCGGCGCACGGGATCACTCGCACTCAGACCGTAGAAATGGAGTGGACCACGGAGCATGTCAGCGAACCTAGGCCCGTTGCAAGGAAAGGGGCGAGCCCTGATCTCCGGTGAAGAGTTCCTCTGAAGGTACATTTGCGATTAATGTCACTATTGTAATTTCTAATAGACTTTTCAAGTCGGACCGTGGCAGCAGCGAGCTCCTTTCCATCCGCTCCCAAGTTGGTCATAGTCGTGTGAACTTGACTGTTGCTGGTTGCGAGTCCATCCCGCCGGGCACCTTTCTACGACAAGTCCCCATAAACGACGAATATAGAGTGCCAAGGGTTCATATGGTGGAACAACTTCGCCTGGGCCGAGTTTCACCTTTAAATATCCAAGGTTGAGCGAGCTGCGCTTGGTCTCCCGCTTCCGTCCTCGCGTACACACGGTCTTGACCTCATTCATCGGCGAATCCTACTACAGCGCCGCCACTACCATCACTTCTCTCGGGTTTGGCTTCGGCAAGCGTGCTGAGAGCCCCACAACCAGCTCGAATCCCGAATAGCCCGGTACTGTCACTGCCGAGGGTGTGGCTCTCGCCCAGAAAATCTGCTCCGGGACGACCCTCTCGCTGGCCGAGGCTCGGCCCTGTCTCGGAGTGAGATATCTTTCCTCGGAGGTTCGTCCAAATCGCAAAGTCACTTGCTAGGAAATGAAGTGTGCGCCATGGATATCATACTGGTCCGGGCTGACGGTGGCCATTCTGCCATTTCGAAAAGGATAAAATCCATTGCTGAACCTATCATTCGTTCCTTCTCCCTGTCGCGATGGAGGTAGAAACTGTTGGGGAGCCGTCCCAAATAACCGGTGGCGACGTGTTTCGCAACGAAGCCATATCGTCCGTACGCTCCCTTCCCGTAGACGACGAAGGGGAACCCCGGTCCCAGTTGTTGCCCAAGCTACCCTGGCTTCCATTCGGTGCAAATGTCGATCGGCGGACGATGTCTGACTCGACGGTCACTTCTTTCACCATATACAACTCTAACGGCGTCTCGGACGTGCTAGGGTTGTCCGTTCCGGAAGTCATGCCTGGTGTGTTCCAGACAGGGCCCTCGGGGACCGTCACGAACGTCAGCTCATTCGCCGGGACGCTCACACTGTCTCGTCGCGAGACTACAGCGCTATCCATGCCTGCTGATACACTGCTCTGCCAAACTCTGAACGGGACAGCATTTCTCGAAGGTGGCAAAGGTTGTATCGTGTTGTTCCGGCTGCCGGTGCTGAAGCTTGGCATTCTCGAGCCGACACCAGGCCTTCGGTTCCAACTCGAATGATATGTGGGCAGGCGCTCCTGTTTCTTCGCTATCTTCGCAATAAGGTCCGCCATTTTCATTTCGATGTGTAGTTTGACCATGCTGCATTTTGTCAGTCACCTGCTGCGGGTCCCAAACCGGCACGCCCTGGAACATTCCTAGGAGCAAAGACCGGGGAATCTGTTGCAGCAGCAAAAAGAATGGTACTCACTATGCGAGTGGGTGGAATTGCATGTAACTGGGCAAGAATTAGTACACTTTTCTAGCAGCCACGTCGCAGTTCTCGCTGCTACACAGACACCGGTCCGTACTCGAGGCCCAGGGAAATATTTACACGAAGGTATTCTTGAGACTCATCATGCTGATGATCAGAACGTCCATTGATAAAGAGAAGCCGATGATGAAGATGTTAAAATTCGTGAGCCTCTTGTACTTCTTCAAGCCATTTGCCACAAGGTTCTGGAACAAGAGTCAATCGGAGTCTGCGCCAAGAGAGGCGAAGTGGTGAAAACCTACGCGTTTGACGATGATTATGAAGTAAAGGTTGAGTGCTGCGTCGACAAGCAGGTAGATGACCTTTTCTGTGCGGTCCCAGAATTCATTGATGTGGATGTATCGTTCTGAGATCTGCAACCGCGCGGGGATCCATATGCAGTACACCGAAACTTGATGAACACATGTTAACCAACTGCTGCGGGGTCCAAAGCCGTGGATTCAGGGAGATCTCAGAACATGACAGTAGGGGGAATAGTAGAAGGGAAAAATGGTGCGTACTGTTGATTGCAGTAATAAGTAGTGCCACGTAGAACTTCAAGCGCCGCGCGGCCCGCTTGTCAGGGAGGAGAATTGAGCAGCGGTTGATGATGATCTGAAGTAAGAATTGAACTTGCAGAGCCCATGTCGTGAGAATGGTGAAGTAGAATGCAAAGCTATGGCGTGTATTTGCTTGTCAGCATGATGATTTGATAGTGGGTATGGCACCGCACACAAGGAGTGGATATCCTCACCTCGGTGGTATCGTCCCTTTAAGATAGAGCCAACATATAGCCGAGAAGATGGCGCATACGATCACCTCGAGCCATATCATCCATATGTATGTGTTCTGGACGACGGGGGAAAACAGTCAATCATCTAGAAGGCAAGATGAAATAAAACATTGATGCAGAAGAGAACAGCCGTACGTACGTGTATTGATCGAGTCCCATAGCGTCTCCATGTCTTCGCAGTCTGGGCGATAGCCGAGGACACGGTCAACCAGCCGAACCCCAGCGTGAAGCCCCACGCAAGCGACGCAATGACAAAGTCATCACTTGTCACCTCCTCAAGGATGAAATGCGGGGGGAGAAGCGTCTTCATTAGCAGCGGACTGGGCTCTCAGGTGCTCAAACCGGGTCAGTCTGGCCATGCACGAGCAGCACTTGACTCCAGGAGCGTCTCGGCGGCCTCACACCTGAACATGCGGATCCGCAACCCCAGAACTGAGTGTAAGGAAAAGGATAAAGCTGATCCGGCTAGAACGGGATGGATTCGGACGTCGATTTTGTCTGATGTGGATCGTCGAGGCCTTTGAGTTGCCGGATAAAAATCGAAGTTGTTTAAAACTCCAATAGTTGGGAGTTTCTGGGATGGACCGTGGCGGCCTGGTGACATTGAAGCCGCAGCGTCTGAATTCTTATGTGCATGACTCGCCGCAGATGCGAGTGCAGCGATGCCAATGTGGAGAACGCCGATCCAAACACCGACCCGTTGTCTGTGCGAACATATGTGCCTCTGAATGTACGGTGAGCACTCAAAGTGGCACTACGAGTGGGATTGGCTCCATCGTAGGCTGTTGACGCCAGCGCCCGCAGCGGCGGGACACGATAGCTTTTGTGTCGTGATATCCAGTCCACATCAGCATCATGCAGACTCACAGACATCGCCAGCAAAGCCCGCTCGACGGATTTCGCTGCCCAACGCCAACCCTCACAGCACAGATGCTGGTCTTCCGTCTCAAGCTTCCGGATACAACGGAGCTCAAACTTTAATCACCCCAACCGGCGCCAATAGGCGTGCCCGAAAAGAAAGAAAAAAGGGCCAAGCCTCACTGGGGTCACCACGTAGCAATAGATTTATTAAAGGGCTAGCTCCTGGAAGCTTGCAAAATTCTTTCTAGAGGCATTCAACTGCATGTATGTGGTCGGCTAGGACCCCAAGCCCGGGGGGTTTCACCGTCTTTGGTGGATACGGTCAACAAACACCAGCTCATGCATGTGACGCTGTCCCGCCACGTAGATGCTGCATAGCCCTCTATAGTATGGGGTACTGATGAAGTAATAAACAGGGGTCCGTCCTGTCCGGGACTTCGAACTGCCGCATTGTGCAGACTCTTCTAGACGCGGTGATTCGTAGACCGATACTCCGACAGCGTCCGGTCACACCCTGAACTTGTATCCTCGCCGGTCCAAGATGGCCACCATTCTCGGTGCGATTGGCTCAGGCCCGATGGGAGAGGCGCCTATCGAGTCATACACGATCACCCTCCATCTGTTAATTCCCGGCATCAGCCCGACGGCACGACGAGAAGAATTTGCTATGTCGCCTTACTACTGACATAATGAGACTTTCTCGACACTCGTGCTCTTAATTCACGCTGCCAAGGCAACGCCATTGGCTTGCCCCTACATCAGCACAAGCCAGGTCACCATTCTTCAAGCTCCAAGTGTTGCCGGAAGTCTTTGCCACATTACTCCGTACATAGGCAGTGACTTCTGTCACGTGAACCCACGTCGATATCAATGCCATTCTCCACATATAGCCTCCTCCATGTGCCTGCCGTCACCAATGCGTTCGGTACCGGACAACTGTGCGCGCCAATACGACGAACACGAGTCGTTGTTGAGATGTCCGGGACGGCTCGCTCTGGGCCCGCCTGAGGGCTCTTCACCTCGCGCGTCTCGTACCGATACACGCTTTTGCGAATGACCGTATCGCGAAATTATCTGTATAATTTTAAATCCTACCTCCCGCTTGGCGAGAAGAAGTGGCAGACCCGTCGACAAGATGCCAAGTATCGTTGTCCAAATTTGAAAACCGATTTCAATCTACACAATCAATTCGTATTCGCTAGATGCTAAAGAAGGCTTCGCAATGAGACGTCTCTCCTGATCTTAATCGCCGACAGTGAACTGGGCTTGCAGTTCATCAAGCCAAGACCTCAGTTACAGACCATCTTGGCGATCTGAAGGCATCCAGCCGCCGATCAGCCACGTTATCAAAGTCACAGGATATGTATGAGAATCGACGTCCAAGGCCAGGGTATAAAATGTCAAGAGGTACCATTAGCCAGGGTAAATTAGACGAGCCCCATTTATCACGCCGCTCGGGTCTTTCCGCCGCTGTCATGCCGAGAGTAGTAGAGTCATGACGGAGACTGGACCCCGAGGCCGGGTTCATCTCTGTACACCCTTGAATTCACTGGGGAGCCGATGCGAAACCGAATCTCAATGCACGTGTGTCTGTGCTGTGCGTTCGGTACATTGGCTGGAGGATATCACTCGTCATACATGCAGAGTTTTTGTGACGTCTCAAATTTGTGGTCTGATTTTCTGACTTGGCTCGTCTGTAACGGTAGTATGCCAGTCTGAAGCCAGTATCTCCCTAGGTGAAGGGTATTTGATGGCTCAACCATTCCGCCACAGCTTTAGTTGACGTGGGTGACTTGATGTCAGCAGGGGCGAGCAGGGGCATCGATCATGAGGGCCATTCCAGATGTTGAATTGTTGGGCCAAGTCCGATACTCACACTGTGCTGAATTCGAAGCGAGGCACTCACGGCGATTCGTCTGGTCACCCCATGGGCCATGAGTTCGTGTCCGCAAGCAGTCACACTGGATCCATCGCATTTGCCAAGGCAATACCCTGAACGACTGATCGGTAGGAATAAAGAGAATATTTGCAGTCATGATGCAACCTGTAGTCCATGAGACTATGTATATCAATGAGCGTGTGCTTGTGTCTCCTGTTATATGCTTCCCATGACAGCTCAAAGAGGAGACGCTTTGGGATTGGTGATATTGGTTGCCGCGGTTTCTATACGCCCAACAGCGTATCGACATTTCAGTGGACACACAGTTACTGAAGAAGAGCTGTCGGCCTTCTACGCGGTGGCTCTGTGCAAACTTCAAGAGACATAGACTCCGTCCGTTAGGCCACAGTAAATGTGGGAAAACCTGAAATAAAAAAGTGCGCTTCAACAATACTTAGTATATTGTAGAAATTTCGGACCCTGGCATCTTTTCCGAGTCTTCGACACACTGAGTAATAAACAAGATGGTATTCTCTTGCTGTATTGAACTGTCCAAACAACTCTCGTGGAGAATCTGACGACCCCCGAATGTCCGTAATTGAAGCCAATGAAAAGCTCGCACGCTGAGCAAACGATAGCGAACAGCTACCTTGGCGGTGGGCGAGGCCACGTATGACACCATGCCAGCAGAAACCACAGTTGCTGGTGCTGGGCTCAGTCATCCACCTAAGACCCATTTACGGCTTGTACGTCTCGACTCAGCCGTCTCGACTTGTCCAAATGAGCTTGAAGCATACTGCCACGGCTTTCCGGCTTGCCGGAATTGGCCTGGCCCATGAGGCTTGAATGTGGTGACCCTTTCCCTGCACATCACGACTTCCAGCGTCATATGAAGGCCCTGTCGGGGGCGTCAGTGTAAAGTTCATGAGTCAGTGAAACCCAATACCAGCCGACGGGATTAAAGGTCATTCTTGTCCCGCCGCATGCCGCATGCTTCATGCCATTGATCACGGGATGGTTCGGCCAGAGTCACAATGCAGTAGAGGTTGACTCGCCAACGACAGTCATGGGGCAGAATGGCTGCAAATCCCAATGGGCAAGCTCCATACTGCAAGATGGGTAAGGATTTAACCATGATTTTTATGCGCGCCGTGTGCTTGACTCTTGCTTGTTGACACCGTCACCGGCATTGGACCACGCTATCTCGTCACTCGGGGGAATATTTATTTTCAAATTAGATCAAAACTGCACTACAATGTCCGGGTTACACCATCTGTGCTTCATTTCGCCGGGGCTTGGGGAGGGGTTCCAAGGCAGCACGCTCCCTCGAAATTCGGACACATCTTCAAAATGTTGTGCTGTGTATTAATCGGCTTGCCGCCCTCCAGTCCAACATATAACCTTTGAACGAAGCTCGTAGATATTCGTAAACCGCGCTCAGGTAATTGCTGGGCTCCTCCCACTGGCAAGACAAGTTCAAGCAGATTGGCTCCGGATCTCGGGCAGGGTTTAATTCAGGCTTAATGTCAAGGGCAAAGCCGTCAAGCGCCGGATGCAACTGCAAACCCTGCGTGTTGAGGGTCTCCCACCAGTTTCCCCCTTCCAGAGGAACCCTCTCGAGCAGTTGGGGCGTCCGCCTCCCTCCGCAGCCCCGATCCAGCCTAGCACGTCTGCCTTTTCCGCAGGACGAACGGCCCGCATTGTGTCAGCTAAATCAACAGTGATGCATTTTAGTTCACCATGGGGTGGACCTGCGGCGCATTACTTCCGAGAAAATGGTTTGGTGGTGTTGGGAATAAAAGGCATCAATGGCACTGCCCAGGCTTGGGGAGAGCCTCTCATATGGACAAGCTTTTGCCAAGTTCTTGTCCACTACTCAGTTACTGACAACCCGTGAGACCTCGAACAGGATGGCGCGCACACTAAGACCAACTGCCGCCGTGGCAGCCCTTTTATTTTTGCAGCTTACAGCCGCTCAGCAACCTGGGATTATAACTCCCGAGGTCCACCCGCAGCTAACAACCTCCAAGTGCACCGCTGCCGGAGGTTGCGTTGAGCAGAACACATCTGTAGTGCTTGATTGGAACTACCGCTGGATACACACCGCAGACTATGCATCATGCACGACCTCGACCGGCATCAACTCGACGCTCTGCCCCGACCAGGCAACCTGCAGCCAGAACTGCCTCATTGAGGGTGCCAACTACACAGCCGCAGGCATCGTTACTCAGGGGTCCTCCATGACATTGTCGCAATATGTGCCCTCTGAATCCGGGCTTTCCAGTGTTTCTCCCCGAGTCTACCTTCTCGACAACGACAACAGCAACTACGTCTCCTTCCAGCTCCTCGGCCAGGAGCTCACGTTCGACGTGGACCTGTCGACGCTGCCCTGCGGCCAGAACGGCGCCCTGTACCTCTCCGAGATGGACCTCTCGGGCGGGCGGAGCGACCTGAACGCCGGCGGCGCCAGCTACGGCGCCGGCTACTGCGACGCGCAGTGCCCGGTCCAGACGTGGAAGAACGGCACACTGAACACGGACAGGTCGGGTTTCTGCTGCAACGAGATGGACATACTCGAGTCGAACAGCGCCGCCGCCGCCTTCACGCCGCACCCCTGCGCGGGCGACGCCTCCAACTGCGACAAGGGCGGCTGCGGCTTCAACCCGTACAACCAGGGCTACCGCGACTACTGGGCGCCCGGCGGCACGGTGGACACGAGCAGGCCCTTCACCGTGACGACGCAGTTCATCACGGGCGACGGGACGACCTCGGGGACCCTCAGCGAGATCCGGCGCATCTACCAGCAGGGCGGCGTGACTGTGCCCAGCGCCATCTCCGCCGCGGGCGGGGACTCCATCAACTCGACCTGGTGCGCGGCCGTCGACGGGAGCGCCGAGCAGTTTGGCAACCTCAAGACCATGGGGGAGGCTCTGGGCCGCGGGATGGTCCTCGCTTTTAGCATGTGGAACGACGACGGCCAATTTAGTAAGTCTCATTCTTCCTCCTGCAGTAGTTTCCCGATACCCTGGGCCAAGTATTGTTCAAGATTGCATCCCTTCCATCAGGGCCCATAACAGGTGACTAACGTGTACCAGTGAACTGGCTTGATGCAGATGCAAACGGTCCGTGCAACGCAACGGAAGGTGATCCGGTCATCATCCAGAAGAACAACCCGGATACACATGTGGTGTTCAGCAACATCAAGTGGGGAGACATTGGCTCGACGCTCGTGAGCAACTCGACGTCTACCAAGCTCAAGAGGGGTCTGCGTAGGTACTAGAATGGCATACAGCATGGGGGTTGTCTCTCTTAAAGACAGGGCAAAAATGCTGGAGTTGTACATAAGTTTCCTTCCGTGTATATCCAAATAGATATCTGTCTATCTGTGCACAACGCGCCGAAATGCAGCGCTTTACCTACGACGACCGTAGTCCTGGGCATCATTTCAGCTTGAGCGCAGTATCTACAACAATGGTCAGCGAAGTGAACTGCTCTAAAAGACCCATGGGCTTCGGCCACACTGTATACTTCGCTGTTTGATCAACCTTTTGGTCTTCTCCTATTGTTTTCGGAGCGTTTGCAGGATGTTAGCAATAGCTTTATATATTCGTTTGTTTTTGTGCATATTAACGTTTAGCAGCTTAAATTTCTGTTATTTCTATATTTTTTCCACAATATCCACTACCTTTCTCAAGCAAAATTCCTTATTAATTACAAAGTAAACATTTTAAAATAAAATAAAGTAAGCACTTAAATTTAAATTAAAAATTACTACTTTAAATATACTTTTTTCTTATTTTATTTAATAAATATAGAATTTTTTAAATTTTGCTATTTTTTATATTTTATTTAAGTTAGCTATATATTTAACTTTTTACATATGCAGGCTTACTATTGGAAAAGCTTGCTTTTAAAAACTTATAACGTGGTTTACC